>JAOTOM010002414.1:5000-101902 GCA_034440615.1 Ashinkailepas kermadecensis
TAGTTTGCACATGTTGGCAACTGGCGCCGAATGAATGTCGTGTGTCAAAGGAGTAAATTACTTATTCATTCAAAATCGCAGGTATAATTTAAAGTGATTCAAAATCGTATGTAAGGTTAAGTTATGCTAGGTTAGACTAGGCTAAGCTAAACTTGGTTAGGTTTGGCTCGGTTAGTTATGTTATGTTAGGCTAAGCTAGACTATGCTAGGTTAGGTTAGGTTAGGTTAAGTCAAGTCAAGTCCAGTCAAGTCAAGTTAGGTTAGGTGATGCTAGCTAATTTTGGGCTATCTCGGTTCAAATACGCTCGGCAAGATGGTGGATGGTAACCCGCACGGTCCATGCGGATTAAGGTAATTTTACTATTTTGAACACACCAACATGGTAATTGGGTTGGTGTGCATCTCGTCTGAACTCTGGGTAACACTGAACACTCGGTACTCTGGCTAGTTCCACCCACGGGGAAGGTCGAAGACTAGGTATTTCGCTTGGCGTGTCGTCCTTCCGATACGAAGCATTTCCTGTGGCGTATCTCACTTCAGATTGGGGAAAATTAGTATTTCACTTGTTATCAGTGTCCGGAAATTGATTTCTGTTGTATAGTAGTGGGAGAGGGGGTGATGATAGAACAAGCCCACTTATGCTAAACAATGTAGAAATGTATATGGATAGTGCCCTTGATGAGTTATTTCTATGACCTTTGTTGATTGTCTGATGACAGTCGTGTCAGTAGTTGAAACAGTGATGTCGAAAACAATTGTCATTAAGTGTAGGTCTCCACTCAAACTTCGGAATTTCTGGTTACTTATTGTCATCTGCCCGACATAGAAATTAATTGATCCTTCCAAAGTGTTTGATACGCGCTCTTCCTTGCGTCTACAACTATGACTTGTTTTTAGGTACAACCACGTCTCTGACTCAGGCGGTGACGGAGGCTTTATCCGTCTCGAGCCCTGGCCTCGGCTCGGGCTCGGACTCGGGCCCTGGTTCCGACACCGAGTCGCGCCCTCGCCCCGGTCTGGGCTCTGGTCTGGCGCGCGTCACATCTGCCACCAGTCTGGCGGCGATGGCGGTGCCGGTGCGCTTGGAGCGTCGGTCGTCCACTTCGTGCCCCAACACGCCGCCCACCGAGCGACGCCGACACGCATTTTTCACCGACTCTGTGTTCGACCCGGCGCGGCCAGCCGCCATTTCGCGCGCATGGCAGCAGCAACAGGAGGCGGCCGCCGGCGCCGAGCGCTGCCTCCTCGCCACCGACGAGGCCACCGACGTCCGCGACAGGCCGCGCCGCGTCAAGCCGCGCGCCAGCCGGCTACGCGAGCTCAACTTCATGGCGCCGACATCCATGTAGTTGGGCGCGACTGGTGTGCGCCCCACGTCGCCTGTGTAGCAGTCAGCCAGGGTCTACCGACCACGGACGCTAGGGTTTGATCAGATTTTGCCACTATGGTAGAATGGAATAGTGCACAGTTGATAGGGCAGGCACCCGTGCCCCCCCCCCGCCGTCGTGCATCCGGCACCTGCCGGTATATATCAGGAGTTTTTGTGTGTGTCCATGATGCAGTAGAACCCCTCCCCCACTGCCGTGCGGGAAATAATGTCCTGCCGGTGCTTTAGCAAGTGTCAGTATGCACTTCGGTTAAACGGGTTCCTCTGCTTATGTGTGGGATCGATGCCCTTATTTGGGCTACGCGCGTGGTGTTCCCCTCCCCGTCCCCATCCGTATCGGTTAGTAGATGTTGACTGCCATCACCGGCTACACGGGCGACGGATGTGATCTGGTTGACCATCTGGGCCGAACCTGGAATCTGACCAGGATATTTGGTGTTGCGAAGCCGATGTGTCTCAACCTGCTTTATCGCATGATAATGATTGATTGTCAGACGCTTGGCGTTCGTATGTTGTCTTGTCGAACTCAAATACACTCCAATATATCGCTATTTCGAGCCGTTCGCAACCGGATATGAGTGCGAGCGACGTGTTATACACTAGCATTGTCATGGTGTACTGTAAATACTTGTAATATGAAAAAGGTAAGACATTCCAACTTTTGTTAACTGTGCTTCACCCGTCTGTCGGAATTTTATTCTAAGCAGTGAACAGAAATCGAAAATTTGACTGGGTGCGTGACCCTCGATGCCATCGTACTTGAAGAATTGGCACAATTTTTGCTTGCCGCAACCGACTCCATGGCAATTACAGCGGTCACCCGGTATTTGAGGAATGTATTGACAGGTGGTGCCGGTGGTTGCGGAACACCTCTCACGACTCGGAGCTCAAACACATCGCGGTCAGTTACACTCATTGGCACATGGTTAGTAACGGGTTATTGTTCTGACAATCCATTGGTGTTGCATCCAGCAGCTGAATCACGCCCCGCTTTCACACGGTGAAGGTAGCAACAGCGTCCCACGGGGCCACCACCTTCGCTGGTGCTCCGCTCACAAGAACTATGACACGACTTCCAACACGGGGAAGTCGTGTCAGTAGTTGCGGTCAGAGGGCGGGTCGGCGCCCTGGCACGTATGTCGTCCTCTGGCCGATATGGGCGACAATATCGCCGGTAGCGACCGCGCCCCCGAGAAAAACACCGGTGCGGTACTCTGGCGGTAATAACGCGGTATGCTAATACGAATTATTGTCGCCAGGCTGCATAGAGACGAGTCGACATCCGACCGCCGGGCATCGGCCGCCAGTTTGTCCGGTGTGTTGCGCCAGTCTCGGCCGCCGGTGCTGGCTGTCTATCTACTGGCGCTCACTGGGGTGCCGCCACCACCTCAGCTCGGGTGGATGCCGTGTCTCACGGTCAGCAACACGCCGCAGTGGCGACACACGCGGCCAGACCGTGCGCGCGTGTCATGGCACGGCCGAACCGGGCGCCAACGTTTACCGGCGCCAGCGCCAGCCACGGAGCAGCGCTATGCGGCCGGCGAGGCCGGCTGCGGCCCGTGTTCGCCACGCAGCCAGCGTCACTCAATGCAGGCTGGAGTGACTACGCCGTCCCAGGCCGGGGGTGCTGTTGGGTGTGCGTGGCGGGGTGGCGCTTGTGCGGCCACTCGGCGTCGACGTTCGCGACGCGCCCCGCTTCAAGCGCAGCGAACCGTATGGAGAGCTGCCTCGTGAGAAGTTGGAATGGGCGTATAAAAGCAGGCCCACGTCGCGATGACCGGCCTCCATGGCCACCTGCGACAACGGTGAAGTTATCATCACGGGTGGCAACTCACAGTAGATACCTGATGCCATCAGATACTGCTGGATGCTGTTGACTCAGACGTATGTGTACTCAATACTCGCAGTATTACATCCAAAAAACTTACTGTACCTACCCTTGGTCACAAAAACGTTAATGTCAATTCTATAACCGATGCGTATTGGGGGTGAGGAATGTGGCATTACAGGTATTGCACATGCAACATCAACTTGTTAAGCAACATCGTACATTCAAAGTTGATAATGTTGCGGAGAGCTGTGTTGAGCATAGTTGAATTGAAGATGATTATAAAAAGTTTTTGATCCTATTTTACTTAATAATATGAGCATTTTGGTTACTTTTTATAATCATCGTACATTCTCTAAATTTATGTCCTTTAGTGTGCTTTGCGACATAAAATTACGCTTTAGGAAACTTCAAATGTGTAACAGTGCATTTTCTGGTAGTCAGTCAGTACGTCTGATAAAGGTACATTTCCTGGTAGTCAGTACATCTGATAAAGGTACATTTCCTGATAATCAGATGTCCATGATATTCGCATTCAGCATCCTATTTGCATGCTCCCCGATTTCGTTCATTTTTTCAGCATATGATCTTTGTCGCTTGTCAAAGTAAGGCAAACAACAATTGTTCAGAAGGACTGTCAGTTTGATCTCCAGATGTCAAGAAAGGTCATTCGGGTCAAAAACGGGGTACCGGATATAATTAAAAGAATTTCACTTAGCCGAATGATTCCAACACCTAGATGTCCGCTGTCCCTCAAAGATGCAGCACATCGAATTACTTGACCTTCAATGTCACAGTCTGATCTCAGGTCAACAAAGTGTGTGTTACTCATGCACTATATCTATTTCTGGGGTACCGCACAGAGTCATGGTAATACATTGGATATACTTGATTATTGCAGGCAATATTCTACATTGCGTGTACATAGAGCACATTGATCAAAATGACTCGCCATGGTCACCCTTCGAAAAAATGCCCCAAAATTGGAGAAAAAAACCGAAATTATTGGGTACCTGATAATTCCCGCAATATTATACTTGGCACCACGACATAACACATACATTGGGTATGGCCCATGGATGCAGCACATTCAAGCGTCTGATGCACAATCTCAAAGTTTGAACTATGCTCACAAAATGTTGTTTTGACCTTGCACTATTGCCATCTGCGTGGTACCGAATAATATCTTCCTAAATACATTCATCGGATGTACATTAGCGCCGAATAATCTCCCATCGGGTAAAAAAGAAGTGCATCCAAGCATGTCACCTTCAAGGTCAACGTTTGACCTCGGGTCAAGATAAATACTAACATTACGCCCTAAGGCAAAATTACGGGGATACCTAATCACATCCTGAATGCATTTATCGGATGGATATTAGCGTCTAATAATTTCCCACCGAACAAAGAAGCAGCACATCCGGGCATGCTACCTTCCAGGGCAGCGTTGGACCTCAGGTCAGGTTTCATTAAATTCAGAAAATGAAAGTGGTCCACTGGGGTACTGTATGTGGGCCAAACAGTCGTTGAATGCAATACAATACAAATATAATAATACAATACAATACAAATACAATCGTTTAATGTAGACTTATCTCTACACTGGTACATGCACAATCAATACAAGAAACAGCACATTGCGTGACCTGACCTCTATCGATGATGCATTGCATCAGGTAGCACTGGCACCCCATTCAGCATCGCATTCAGAAACGCATTCAGAAACGCATTCACCAATATCCTCCTATACGTCTGAAAATTTGACACAACCTTCGCAGTCATACTCATGCATGCACAACGGCACGATTTTCTACTACGACGAACACTTTCACCTAGATGCCAAAAGGTCGGCGAGGTCAAATCTGGAGTACCGCATAAGTTTCCGGCGAATTCACTTATTTGATTGATTCACACGCTTTTGCCATCACTATCAAGGTGGCATGCAGCACACCAAATCACCTGGTCAATCACAGTCACCATTTGACCTCAGGTCAACGAAATCTTTAACATTACGCCCTATGGGAAAATTACGGGGTATCGAATAACATCTTCCTGAGTACCTTTGCCGGATGGATGTTGGCGCAAAAAATATACCACATACTTGGGTACCAGATAATGTCGACAATATTTTACTTGGCACCACAAAATAACACATACATTGGGTATCGCTCATGGATACAGCACATTCAAGCGTCTGACGTACAATCTCAAAGTTAGACCAATGTTCACAAAATATTGATAGACCTTGCACTATTGCCATCTACGGGGTGCCGAAAATCTTCCTAGATACATTCATCGGATGGACATTAGCGCCGAATAATCTCCCATCGGGAAAGAAAGCGACACATCCAAGCATGTCACCCTCAATGTCAACGTTTGACCCCGGGTCAAGATAAACACTAATATTACGCACAAAGGGAAAATCATCGGGTACCGAATAACATCTAATTGAATACATTCATTGCATAGATATTAGCGTCGAATAATCTCCCACCGAGCAAGGAAGCAGTACATCCGAGCATGTGACATTCAAAGTCAGCGTTTGACCTCAGGTCAGGTTTCACGAAATTCAGAAAGTGAAAGTGGTCCACTGGGGTACCGTATGTGGGCCAAACGAAGCGTCGCAGTCATTCAGTGAAAAAGCGACTATCCCAACACTGGTGCATGCACAATCTATACAAGAAACAGCATACTGCGTGACCTGACCTCTATCGATGACGCATTTCACCAGGCAGGATCTATCTATCACATTTATCACAGCCACCACATCTACCGCAGCCATAACACCTACCACAGCCACTACAGTCACCATGTCTGCCACAGCCACCACATCTACCACATCCACCATAGTCACCACATCTACAACAGCCACCACAGTCATCACGGCCACCACATCTACCACAGCCACTACAGTCACCATGTCTACCACAGCCACCACATCTACCACATCCACCATAGTAACCACATCTACCACATCCACCATAGTCACCACATCTGCCACAGCCACAACAGTCACCATGTCTACCACAGCCACCACATCTACCACATCCACCATAGTCACCACATCTACCGCAGCCATAGTATCTACCACAGCCACTACATCTACCACATCCACCATAGTCACCACATCTACCACAGCCACTACAGTTACCATGTCTACCACAGCCACCTATCTACCACATCCACCATAGTCACCACATCTACAACAGCCACCACAGTCACCATGTCTATCACAGCCACCACATCTACCACATCCACCATAGTCACCACATCTACCACAGTCACCATGTCTACCGCAGCCACCACATCTACCACATCCCCATAGTCACCACATCTACCACATCCACCATAGTCACCACATCTGCCACATCCACCAAAGTCACCACATCTACCGCAGCCATAGTATCTACCACAGCCACTACATCTATCACATCACAGCTGCTGGTGGACTGCACGCTCCACAATTGTGGCAATGGCCGGGACAATAGAGATGGGCCGGTAGGTGGATGGGCAGGTAGGATCACCGGATCTAAAGATGGGAGAACCTAAGGAGTGCTTCCAGGAAATGGGGACGTCAGTGGTGCGGCTGGAGTTGACTAAATGCAGAAGCACACTGCTAATGACGTCAAAGCTCAGCCGGAGCATACTCCGCTGATGCCGTCCTCACCGCAGGCGGACGAGCTGTTCACGCCGAACGCAATGGCACGTAGCTCGGAGAGGGATAGCGGCACTAGGCAAAATGCACAGGCACCTACTCGCGGCAAACGGCAGGCCAGGCTCGCGGAAGCACCCTAGCTTGGGAAGCACCCAAGCACCCGGCCCCTTGACACCGGAGCCGACACACGCGCAGCGAGTGTCGGCTCCGGTGGGTGATGCGGTGATGATGATATCACGGCGGTGATAGATGGGTGCCGGCGTCACGGCACGGCGGTTACAAACCACGACCGCCGACCGGATGGCTCCGAGCTCTCCCTGGCTCATGACATGGATGCCGTCAGACGTCGGTCTTGGCTGAAAACTGTTCATATTTTTCTTGCATTCGCTACACATGTTGCGTTGTTGAAAAAGCCATGCAGCACCGAAGGAACGTTTGGAGCAAAATACCCTAGACAATAACTAGTCAACTTTTGTTCCTGAAGTGTCTGCCGTCTTACAAACTGGCTTGATTCAAACATCCTGCTGATTATTGTCAGTGAAATGCCTGAATCGTTTCAGCTAGATATTTTAGCATTCCAGACTTCACCGCCATTTGGTGAACAAAACCGAAGTGTAATTCCAAATCAAGTCAAAGATTTGCCTGACATTTTTCACGCCATGTTAACGCGTCGGGATTTCGACTACATTGAATCTGTAATATACCACATCGAACCAGTTTCAGCTAAGTGAGAGTTACTGATGACAGTGCATACAATTTTAGAACGTTTGGTAGCATTTTAACCCGGAAGTCACTTCCGATGGGGGGTGGGAGGGGGTGCCCTCTCAGTTTTTGTTGCCACGGTTCTCAAAAGTTTATGGAAAACGAGGTGAAATTTTCGGTACCTTCAAATGAACATCTAGAGCATATTTTGCTAAAATTGTTTTCGCCGGGTCACCCAATAACGAGGCTGTCATGTTGCAAACCTGCTCGTACGTACCGAGTCGGAAAAACGGCCTATGTCTTGCATCAAATGAATGCAAATTTAGACATGAAATGAACCACTGACACAAATACGGCCTGAGTTATCGCAGGGACAATCGGGTTTCTCTTTGGGAACTAACCCGAAAAGCTGTGTTATGCAATCCACGTATAAGGATAGCCGGACCTTGGCACTGCGACCTCACATGCTTTCATTTTACCCCAAGTTAACCCCAAGATATGTAGACTATGATCATTAGAAACATGTCTACAATCAAGCCTTCCACATGCACGGGTCGAAACATTCAATGTGGCGGTAAAATTCGCTTTAATTCGGACCTCTGACCGGATCCTTAACCGGGTGTTTTTGAATTAAGTATTGAAATGGTTGCAAACGGTTGCCTCATTTTAATGAAATGGGAAAATATAGTTGACGTCATGATCGCTCCGGCATATTCTTGACAAAGTTGTGATTTTGGGATGATGGTCAGGTAAAAAAAATGTCGTTCGGTCATCTGTCGCGGTGGTGTAGTTGGTAGAGGAAGAGCAGTAATATGTGGAATATTATATTGAAGTTGTGTAGAAAATGCTTTGACCCGAGAAATTATAGTGAGACCAGATCGTTTTAGAGCTGCACATAAACAATCATGATGTAAATTTGAGAGAACTTGCAATGACACGCGTATGGGGTGGTTTTCGTGAAATATAATTTTGGAGCCGTACCTAAGTGTTTGTTGATTATACGGAGAGCTAATGGAGGAATTCCCGATTCGGCTTCTAAAGAAATGATGGGTGAAGTAGTCATTACAGCGATTACGATACGGACAAATATATTTTGAATGGTGTTTAACAAAAATTGAAGGAGACGGGCTGGCACCAGCATAAACTACTGAGCCATATTCAATCAAGGGGAGCACTAAGGATTTATATAGTTGCAAAACAGAGTGTCGATCGGCTCCAAATGGGGTGGAAGTAATGCAGCGAAGTAAATTTAGTCGGCGAAAACATTTGTTCTGGACGTGTTTGATGTGCTCATGCATGGAAAGCCTACGATCAAAGATAATACCAAGAAATTTAAATGAATGTACAAAAGGTATGTCATTTTGGCCGAGGTGAAGGTGTTTCTGGGTTTGAGCAAGGAGTGCACTTGCTAAAAATAATGACTGCAGATTTTGAGCAGACAAATTGAAACCGTACTTCATGGAAAATTGATGTGCGTTTTAATTTATGTACGTTTTACGATCAAGGACGTTTTGAAGCAAAAACAATGTTCGCAATTTTTGTCTGAGCACCAAATTGCGCTAGCGTTCGCGAAACGAGAATATGATACATCTGTAGGAATGTCAGCGAAAAGGTCATTAATAATGATGTTAATTAAAACTGGCGATATGCAGCTCCAATGTGCCAATCCATTGTGCATAACATGTGGAGTGGAGCTGGATGATCGACATCTGAGGTGGAAAAAGCGAAGACCAGATATAAAGCCTATTCAATAAGTGTCCTTTGAGACCGAGTTCATGAACTTTGAAAAGTAATGCGGGTTTCAAAACCATGTCACAAGCTTTGTTAATGTCTAAATATACTGCCACAGTGTGTTCGTGTTTTTGTACCCAAGGCAGATGTTTGTCTCTAATCTGATGAGATAGTCGACTGCTGCGTCCGTGGCGAAAACCACATTGAATTGGAGATAAAAGAGAATTTGCGTCCAGGTGCCAGGTCAGCCTTTTATTAATCCTTCTTTCAAGAGGTTTCCCCAAGCAACTGGTTAGGGCAATGGGCCGAACATTATTTTTGGTCACTGTGATGTTTGCCGGGTTTTGGAATGGGAATGATGCTAGCTTTTTTCATGCTTCAAGGAAAACGTGATTGGACCATACTGAATTAAATATGTCTAAGATGCGAATATGTTTGGTGTGGTGAGATAAATGTCGAAAGAAAGAGTAATGTAATTTGTCAGGCCCTACTGAAGTGTAACCGGCGGGGAAAATGACATTCTCCAGTTCAGAAAGTTGAAAAGAAGCATTGTAGTCCTCGGTGTTGTCGGAATCAAAGAGGTCAAGATTGGTGTGAAAGTGTGCTGTGCATTTTGTAAGAAATTAAGTCGGTAGCTGTCATCAGCTATGGTATCATCTATGGTATCTACTATTGTTTGTAATGGTGAGATTGTGGATTTTTAGGGCCGGGAGTGATTTAACTGGGGATCGTCCGGACAAACGTCGGATTAATTGCCATATTTTGCTTAAAGGTGCTTGAAAAGTGAGCTGTTGTAGACATAAGGACCATGAACGACGCCTAGCTTCACGAGTTATGCGGCGGGCCCTCGCACGTTCACGTTTACGGGTAATTCAATTTTCTTGATTGGGATGTCGCATATACTTCCTAAATGCTCTTTTACTTACCGCAATGGCTTGTAAAATGTCTAGACACCACCAAGGTACTGGTGTTCTTCTTGCGAATGGGTTTGTTAGTGGAATAGCCGTAGAAGCTGCTTCAAAAAGTGTTTTGTAATTAAGTTGATGTTTTCGACGGGAGAAATGTTGGGGTTGTATTGAACAGGTGAAAGTTTCTGAAATGTTGTCCAATCGCCTTCGAAATTTTACAGCGCGGGATAAAGCTGGGTGTGGTATCGGTCATAGTTGAAAAAGTGGGTATTAATTTGATGGGGTAGTGATCGCTGTCATGGATGTCGGTGTTTATGGTCCAATCAAAATCGTTGGCCAGGGTCGGAGAGGAAATATATAAATCAATGACAGCTTCTGTTAATGACAGTTTATGTCCAAGGTAAAAATGGTAGGTTCTCCGGTGTTAAGTAATACTAAATAATGACTGTCTAAAATTTGCTCAGTAATTCGGCCGCGAGAGTCTGCATGTATCCGTGTTTTATCCCAGGCTGGACTATGTGCATTAAAATATCCAAGCAATATGAAAAGGTTCTTGAAATGTGCTATCAGGATTTCTAATTGTGTCAACATATTTGTGTTCTCTGTGTGTGGTTGAATATAAATTTAACATGCATCTATATGCCTACTATGAAAACGTAAAGTACAAGCTACGGCTTATAAGGGTGAATTAAGTGTAATTTGTGTATGTATCCAAGCATTGTTGATGTAAAGTGCTGTACCGCCCTTGCGATGTGGCCCATGGACCTCGTCGTGACGATACAGTGAATAATTGAAAATATTGAAGTTATATGCATTGGTTGCAAAAACCATGTGTCTTGGAGTGGGATGAGAATAGGCGCGATAATACTGGAAAAAAGCTTTCATTTCGGCCCAGTTGGAAAACAAGCTACGGCAATTCCATTGTAAAAAATGCAAACATTGGAAAAATATATTTTGATGTTTGTCGGCACCTTTCCGTGCATGTCGGAGCCAAAACCATGAGTGTAGTTCAGGTGAGCATGCGGGTCGTGTGCGGACAGCTGCGATGGACCCGCCTGAGCCGCCCGGTGACCTTAGGAAGGTCACGGCGGTCGGTCATAGTTGCGGGGGATGCCCGCCGGCTGGGAGGAGTCGGTCGGGTCACGTGGGCGTTGACCGGCGCTGGACGCGCAGGGTTCGATTGGCGGCCCGCTGACGGGGAACGATAAGTTGCTCCTGCAGCCGAATGACTGCGGGCTTGTCACTCCTCCCTGGAGCGGTCCGCTTGTTGGGAGACGGAGCGGTTTGCGTGTTGGAAGTCGGAGTGGTCTGTGTCGGTATGTTCCGTGGTGTGAGTTTTTTTTAGTGGTGCTAGTCCTGGTATAATGCTAGTTTGTGTGGAAGATGAAGTGTTGTTGACGCGATGTGTGTGTGTGTGGGGGGGGGGCGAAACAAGCCGCCTGAACGTACGATTTCTCAGTGGGGGCGTGGCCTCAACGGACCGTCGAGCCTGGGGGTATGCAACTCCGGTCGTGACCGTGACGGCACAGACCTTCTTGCGCCAAACTGGACAGAGGGGTGATGTGGTCAGGTGTTCGGAGGTGTGGCAGTTCAGGCAGTAATTGGTTTGGAGCACGTGGATTCGGGATGAGGTGTCTCGCCGCACTTGGGGCATCGGGCTGGTTGGCGGCATGTCTTACTGCCATGGCCGAAGCGCTGGCAGTTAAAACAGCGAAAAGGATTGGAAATAAAGACGCGGACTTGGTATGGAAGGTAGCCGGCGAGGAGGGTGCTTGGAAGAGTGGAAGAGTTGAAGGTAAGGACTACGTTTCCTGTCACGTTTCTGGCTGTCTTAAGGATGTGATGCGGTGGACGTGGGTCACCCCCTCCGGCCTCAAGCGAGTGCATTACATGTCTGTCTTTAAAGCGAGTGTGCTTTGCAAGCAAAGCGCAGGCAAGTGTACGTTTACGTTAAGGGAGTTTTACGTTATAGCGTGTGTGATGTTTTAGATGCTGAAGGAGGGGGACTTGGTGGTGGTGGGGGGGGGGGGGGACATCTCCCCGATGTCGGAATGGCTTTAGTTTTACTGTACTCCTCCGCAAGATAATTTGTAGCCGGGGTGCGGGTGGGGCGAAGAGCGTTTTAAGAATGACGAGAAAGTTAGTACGATGTTTTGGCATGGTTTTGAAGTGTTAGTACGATGCTTTGCAATTCGGCTCATCTACGTCCGCTGTACCTCTGGGTAGCCGTTTTTACGTTATGAGTTGCAATGCAAATCGGCTCATCTACGTCCCAAGACAGTGGGCTCGACACCGTTATGTTTCTCCTGGGGAGGGGGGCAGGGGGAGTAAAGGTTAGTTGGGAGACAGAGAAATTGGGGATTTGGTTTGAGAGGTTTTCATTCCATAGTCGCAGGAGTGCTCGTCTAGGAGGAAGACTGCTATTACGGCAGGTGGTTACTGGACACAGCGCATTCAAGATGAGCAGGGAAAACGATTTAGTTTGGATATCAAGCACGACTACACGCACCAGCACACGCAATTCCACTTGTCTTGCGGCATAGGGGCGAATTCCCCTGCGCGCCACACATGGCCATAGTTTCCTCCGCCGATCGCTAGATGGCAGGCGGGCGCGCCGCGCTACACCTGCTCGGGTGAACTTTTCCCTTGAGCCAGGCGACCTTCAGGCGTCTGATGCAGAGGCCAGCGGAGCGACAACACCATACCTGGAGGGCGGTGCAGCCGTCGTTGTCGGTGAGCTGGGTGTCGCACTCGGGGTGCGCCAGCAGCATACGCACGATAGTTGCGTGACCGTGCTCCGAGGCGCACATCAAACTGGTGCTGCCGTCCTCGTCCTGGAGATATTACACACACGTGACAGAAACACGCAACCCTGTCACTGCCATGCATTCGGAAATGTGTCCACATATGTCATGCACGACGGCAACCCTTCCTCAGTCATCGTCCCAAGTACAATATGCAGTCTCCCACGAACGTGATCCTTTCTCAGTCATCGTTCCGAGTACAGCATGCAGTCCGACACGAACGTGATCCTGCTACCGTCCTCGTTCAGAGCACATTGCACACACATGACATATGCTTAAGCCTGCCACCGTTCTCATCCCGAAGACGAAGCCGATACGACTTGGTGCACAGCCATTTGTCATGTTTTTAGTGAATGCGGATGGTGCGGTATGGGGGGGGGGGAGGAATATAATTATAACATTCCCACAACGCTACAGCTGGCTGGTATATTTATGACTCCACAACAATCTGTACTGATTGATGATGTCACAACTCACCTGCATATTTATGACACTGCAGCCCACCAGTATGTTGCTGGCGCCGCAGCTCATGGCGTGCATCGGCCACGCCACAGCTCAGCGGTATACTGATTACGCCACAGCTCAGCGGTATATTGATTACGCCACAGCTCAACGGTATATTGGTTACGCCACAGCTTAGCGGTATGTTGATTACGCCACAGCTCATCTGTATATTGATAACGCCACCGCTCACCTGTATATTGATAGCGGCACAGCTCACCTGTATATTGATGACGTCATAGCTCACCTGTATATTGATGACGCCACTGTTGATGTCGCCGTAACTCACCTGCATGTTGACGGAGCCACAACCCACTGGTATGTTGATGACGCCGCAGCTTATCTGTGCTGATTGATGAAGCCACAACTCACCTGTATGTTGACGGCGTCGCAGCTCTTCTGTGCAGATTGATGACGTCACAACTAACCTGTATGTTGATGTCGGCGCCGGCCTCCAGCAGAAGACTGACCATGTCGAGTCTACCGTGCGAGACAGCTAGCATCAGTGCTGTCTGGCCGTGCTGGAGGCGACACGGGATCCGTCACAGGCCGACCGAAGGCGTGACTCACTACCTCAGAAGGGACGGGACCACTCCGCTATTGAAGACACGAGCTCAGTAACATACCGATCCGAGGCGTGGCTAACGCCCAGCGATAACCCACCAAAGGGTTTGTTTGTACTGTGTAATTCTGGATGTGGAGAGGAAAATTGTATGGTAAGCGAATATGAAGAGATATTTTGTCTGCAAACCGGCAACACATCAGCTTGCACTTCCCAGTGAATCTTGAGTACTTTATCGCAGAGCAGTTCATGGCCAAACAGCACCATTCACCATTCAAGAGGGGATGAAATCACACCGCCACCGAACTTTGTATCCCGTATAGGCGAACTAGCATGGCACCAATAGTTGCGACCGCCTATTTATCCACTCTTATCTTAAGCATAGCACCCGGACAAGTGACAGACGCAACCGTGCAGTATTGTGACGTGCCTGGTTATATGTATCGGCAAGACCAAAAACCATCTTCCATAAATTCAGGCTGTCCTCAAATGGGTGCAAAATAATCTCGGTGAAATCGATACGTCGTAACATGCAAAATCAGCACCAAGACTATGCTTATGACGTATGCACTTCGGAAGAACAGACCGTCTCCAAAGAACCAGAAGAAATCGTACTTTTGTAACGAAGTTCGTTTCGGGCCCCTCATTTCAATGTATTTTGATCCCATGGATCCTAGGATCAGGCATCTGGTTAGATTCATCACGTGATGGCGAGGCGATCAGTCATGGTGTGTCTGTGTCACGTCATAGCGCCCCTCCGGCAATAGCGACGACCACCGATGCACCACTACCTAGTAAGGCGCTGCGGGACTGTCACGTGATTAGACAGCGGGCTAGGCTTTGACGCGCCGGCGACGGCGGTCCCCTGCTGACAAATCATTCTACTCGTAACTTTCGGTGCGGGTGGACGTAAGTGTGTGAGCGGCGGCTGTGATTTTGTTAACGTTCGTATCATTAGTTTCTTTAAACCGTTGAACTGTTTGTCACCAAATAATTGATATTTAACCGCTCAATATAAGGGCTCTAATCACGGTGGCTTTCAATAACGGCTCTTTGATTTGAGAGAGGAGCCATTGAACGTGCGACCCAGGTATCGCAAACCCGAGGAAAAGCTAGATTATAACTGACAGGCAACAGGGCTTGCCTACACTTTCAGCACACGCCTGTTGCACGACATGCTCACCTGCTTGGCCCTGACGTTGACGTCGCCGTTGTGGAAGAGTCGGCGCACCACCGTGCGGTGCGTCTCCGATTCGATCTGCGCCAGCGACAGTAGCATAATGCACGTGTAGCCGGCGTTGTTCTGACGCTGCACGTCGCACACCTTGCTGTCCAGTAGCACAGAGACCACGTCGAAATTGCCGTGCGAAACGGCGTAGTGCATCGCGGTGTTGCTCTGGAGGGAAACGTGCACAGGCACACATCAAACGCCTGCAATTGTGCAGAACGTAGGCTCCGTACGAGACAGATGAAGATACAAGTGTTTCTGCAGAAGTGGATACAAGCGAACATGTATCGAATTACTGACATCCTAGAACCAATGCGATCAGGCACAACGAATGGGCCACAAAGCACCAAAGTGCGCCGATGGAAGGTTATGAAGTTGGTGTGGAAATATCACCAAAATAACAGCCTTGCCTTCAATGCTTTTTAAGCAAGCTCTTGCGTGACCTGGTGCCAGCCACACTTCACTTGCACTCAATGCTTAGGTGGTAATGCATCACCCACCAGTGTTGGAAATATGGCCATTTTTGGAACTTTGGCCATCGAAAGAATTATACACTCTTATATATTCCTATATATTCTTATTATATATGATAATAATTATATCAGGTGATCATGAGAGCTACAGTAACATTCCAAGAGGATGCAGGAGTGGAAGGGAAAATTAGATACAAGTAAGACTGGAAGAGTGCCAGCTTCCTAGCATACACAACAGCTGACAAGAGATGCTAAAAGATCACTTTGCAGTCCGCATACAACATTGATGCCAATGTATTTGCTCCATGTAATGGTGCAGGTGGTGTGTCATTGTCTGGTACATGTCAATTAATAAACAGCCATGTCTTCATGTGTACATTTTTCATTTGTGAAAAATGCTGGGACCAGTAGTATTCAGAGCCCTCCCCCCCCCCCCACCCCCACAAAAACCAACAACCCTGTCCTAGGTTGCACCACTGGGTGCATGTGCATACACAGAGGGATACAGATGTGCAACCATGCAAAATATAAGGAATCACAATTTTGTTATGGCAGCCCCAACTTCTCAACATTAAGCTGGTTGTGCATTCATCATTCTATAATTGAATTCATCATTCTAGATTCTAGATTTGATATTGAAACTAGCTTTGATACTGAAGTTTACACCAACGAGCGGAATTTAATTTCAACAACCCTCAATTGGGTCTCATTTCCTACACACGACACTACACGAGATCAATTAGTAGTTTCACTACCTGTTCCTTGAATCATCCGACTATATCCCATCACACAACTCACACTTACGTCTTATCCCAGCCAATAATTTCAATGGCCGTGAATATATTGATAATAGTTATGTAGGTAGTTCCTACCATGGATCAGGCATGCCGTACATTGCGAGGTGAGATGTCGAGCCGAATCACGTCGAAATATCTCAACCATATAGGTAATTAGCTGGTCGTATCTCATTCCACGTTAATCACGAGCAAGCTGACTAAGTCACTCTGATAACGCACGACCTCTTGTTAGCATCCCGTCATCAGTCTGTCAGTGAGCCTCAGCACGTCCCCGGCTCCTGCAATGTCTATCACCGCCCATCGGTCCATCTACAGCTGACGGCGAGGGTTGGTGCGCGGAGGACCATCTCACATTATTGTCGGCCATGTTGACGATGACGCGGAGCATCTGCGGCGAGATGGCCTCGAGCACATCCAGGTAGTCCTCAACCACGTGCGGGTCTGCGCCGCGCATGCCAGCCACACGGAACCACTCCACCTGGACCAGCGAAGTAGCCGCCGTGACCGCTGACGAGGGCACACGACCTCTGCCCGCCGTCACCGAGTCGCGGAACACCTTGAGAGCGGCGAGCAGTTCGGCACTTGGTTCCGTCCTGCGAGAAGGATATCAATGTCATGGACATGGCGTGAGGATCTGTGGCATCGACATTACGTGAGTCTTGAGTATGCACGTTGGTGGGACATGTAAGCTGATAAGCTGATGCTGTTGACTGGTTTCTTTATGAAGTTTTCTCACGCAGATAACCCGCCAGTGGACCGTATCGATCGTAGACCCGTCCGCAACACTCGTGGGAGGTCGGGGTACTGCCGGGCAAAGGAGACAGAAAAAGCGTGCCAGCTATAGAAAGGAGCGAAGGTGAAAAAGTGAGACCTCCGAACTATGTCGGTACAGAAACCCCTAGGTAGGGAATGACCGCCAAGCGCTCTAAGCCGCGTTGGTGCAGAATAGCCGGCATGGATCGAGCAACGAGTGAGCAGAAGAGCAGAGCAGGTAGCAGAGCAAAGTTCGCAGAGCAGAGCAAAGGAGTAGCCAGGAGCAGAGTAGTAACCGGCCGGGCCGCACTCGGTCGCTGAAGCCTGCCTCGCTGTGCGGTCACCTATCCACCGTTACCTCACTACTGTCACAGTTGGTCATCCTTAAATTCCGACTGTCTCCTCCTGAAGGCGGCATTTGAGCTGTGCCGGCGAGCGCAGCGTGTGCCGCCGTCGTGGAAGGCGTCTGAGACTGTCCGGATCCACAAGGGTGGCGACCCCAGCGTGGCTGCCAGCTGGCGCCCGATAGCACTATGCTTGACGGTGGCCAAGCTGTACGCTGGGGTGTGGGTGGACCGGCGGAGCGCCTGGGCAGAGGCGGGAGATGTCCTGTCACCCGGTCAGAAGTGCTTCAGGTCCTTTGATGGTGTGCTGGAGCACAATTTTGTGATCCAGTTTGCTGTCAATGGGGCCCGTCGCTCCAATGAAGGGTGTCATGTGGCGTTTGTCGACCTGGCCAATGCGTTCGGATCGGTTCCCCATTCACACCTTTGGAGTGTACTGGCACTGGCGGATCTAGCCCTCCGGTTTGGGGGGGGGGGGCAACTTTCGGTTTTCGGCGTCAGCCCCCCCTCCCCCTCCCCCAGTGGCGTACTTAGGAATTGCATCAGAGGAAGGGTCGAAGGGATTTGGAGGGTGCCCATTCTCCCACTATTTTTGGTTAAAAGCATCGGATTTCTACCACTATTTGTCAAATGGACCCATTTTTTACAATAATAATTAATGACAACGTAATTTCCTGTGTAGGGGCCCCAGCCTACCTCCACCGCTTCTAAGTTACGGGATTTTTGTTCTTGTTTACCAAAACGTTCACGTTCACGTTCAACGTCTTGTACCACGTCAAGGTTCGTGTACGTGTACACACTGGCAGATCCGATTTTGTCAACTCTTGCTGTAAGCAGAACTTGAGCAGCATAGAACCCTCGATGTGTGTCAGAATGTACTATGCTACCATATTGGCTTGCAAACAATTATAAAAAATACCTTTAAAATTGGAGATTCTTTCATCCAGACGATATTTTTAACCTCGGCAAAGGTTACTGCATTTTCATTCAGTTTACTTCTGTTGGTTTTGGGGGGCCAAAAGACACTATGGCCCCCCCCCCCTTTTAAGCGCTTCAGGGGGCAATGGCCGGAATGGCCCCTCCCGGGATCCGCTAGTGAATGTAGCCTGTCTCTTCATCTTAGCAACCCCAACACCAACATACGAAACATGCTGCTCAACTGGGCTCAACTGGTCACTCGCACAAAACATCCTGTTCAAATTCCGCTTTCGAAATCTGGCTCACTGGGTCCGCTTGCCCGTTGCTGGCTAAACAAAGTTCATGAACCTATCTGACGAAGGAATAATGAAACTGCTCATTTCGTTATCTCTTGCTGTAAGCAGAACTTCAACAGCATAGATCCCTCGATGTGTCAGAATCTACTATGCTACCATATTGGGCTTCCAAACAATCATAACAAAATACCTTTAAAATTGGAGATTATTTCACCCGGAAAGCTATTTTTTAACCTCAGCAAAGGTTGCTGCATTTTAATTTAGTTTACTTTTATTGGTTTGGGGGGGGGGCAAAAGACACTATGGCCCCCCCCTTTGAAGCGCTTGGGGGGCATGGCCGGAATGCCCCCCCCCCCTGGATCCGCCAGTGTGTACTGGACGCCTTTGGTCTTCCGGCCGAGGCCCTGGGCATTCTACGTGACCTATATGAGGGTTCGTCTACCAGATTCCGCACTGGTGGAGGCCTGGCGGCCCGTGTCGACACCCTACTTCGGCAAGGCTGTCCGCTCAGTGGGCTACTTTTCAATATTGGAATGGAGCCCCTGCTGCGTGCGCTGGAGCGCGCAGAGGTCAGGTGCTCAGCGTTTGCGGACAACCTGCCACTGATCTTCCCCACTGCCGAGGCAGCTCGGCGTGGGCTTGGCGTGCTCGAGCGCGGCTGCCGCTGGTGTTGGGTGCAGCCGAACCCAGCAAAATCAGGACTGCTGTCGGTGCGGGCCATTGCCCCGCCCGACCTCACGCTGTGTGGGGTGCCGCTGTCCGCCATCCAGGTCGACATCCCTTACCTGGGCCGACATGTGGGCCACACTCGACTCTCGCAGCCGCCGCTACAGGTGCTGGCTGAAGCTCGTCGAGATGCTGAAAGGCTGTGCGATTCGGCTCTTGCCCCTTGTCAAAAGCTGGACGCGCTGCGTACTTTCATCGTCCCGCGACTCACCCACTGCCTGCGGCTCGGCGTGCTGCCTAAGGGGCCACTTCAAGCTTTCGACGTGGCGCTCCGCTGGCGAGTGAAGGGAATCTCGGCGTGCCATGCAGTGCCGCCGGGGGCTACCTGTACGCGCCTGTCTCGTCGGGTGGCGTGGGGCTGACGGAGTTTGTAGCGGAGGCGAACGTCTTAATGGCGGCTGCTACGTCGCAGCACCTCTGCTCCCGTGACCCCGAGATAGCGCGTCTCGCCAGCGTCGAGCTCGAGACCGTGGTCCGTCGTCGGCTCGGCCGGGCACCCACACCAGCTGACCTGGCAGCCTACCTGAATGGGGAGCGGATGCGAGATGGCGGTGACGTGTCTTCACGATCCTACGCGTACTCGATCCGCACGCTGCAGCAACCGAGAGAAGGGTGCTGGCTCGCAAGCCCGATGCGACATTTTGGGACGGTGTGGCGCTGTAGGCCGTGGAGGTTGGGGGGATTTGTGACGGTGTGGCCGTGGAGGTTGGGGGGAGGGGGTTACGGTGTGGCGCTGTAGGCCGTGGAGGTGGGATTTTGGGTGTGGCGCTTGGCCGTGGAGGTTGGGGGATTTGTGACGGTGTGGCGTGGAGGTTGGGGGGAATTTGTGACGGTGTGGCGCTGTAGGCCGTGGAGGTTGGGGGAGGGGGATTTGGAGGTGCGTGGAGGTTGGGGGGGATTTTGTGACGGTGTCTGTAGGCCGTGGAGGTTGGGGGGGGATTTGTGACGGTGTGGCGCTGTAGGCCGTGGAGGTTGGGGGGGGGGGATTTTGTGACGGTGTGGCGCTGTAGGCCGTGGAGGTTGGGGGGGGGATTTTGTGACGGTGTGGCGCTGTAGGCCGTGAAGGTTGGGGGGATTTTGTGACGGTGTGGCGGTTGTGACCGTTTGGTGTCGCGGAACTGTGCGTGCACACCTGCCGTGTTTCCCACTTGAAAGACTGGACGGAGCTGCGAGCCCGCACACAGAGTTCCGGAAAGAATGTGCGACCGACGTGGAGCTAACCATCTCACGTAACCAGCAGCATTCCAAGCTGTCGAGCACCGGAGGAAGGCGCGCGATGTCGGGCCCCGGGTACAAAGGCAGCATTTCCGCGTCCTCGGTGGCGATCCCTTAGCTGACCGCCATGTGCGTGGACAATGATTAAGCGTGCTGCCCCGATCGCCTGGTCGTGCCCCTCCCCCCACGCGGCGACGGCCGTCGGCGAGGAGTCCGGAACCCCTATTTCGTCGCCAGCAGTTGTTTTAAAGACACTTAGTACCCTTGGTGATGCATATGCCCTCTTGACCACACCAGGCGGTAAGACTTGCGTGCCGGAAGGTTTCGTGAGATTACTAGTAACCATTCATGTGATAAGTATCGCCGATAAAGCCATCGACGATAATTTAGATCGAGGATGAGCTTGCACTCACTTTTGTCTCGGTGTCGATGCCGTCTTCGTCACCGACAGGCGCTCTGTAGACTTCGTCTCGTCGTCTGAGCTGAAGTCCTCCTCACCAGCTAACGGGGCGATTTTGCTGCAAAAGCAGGCCATCATTAGTCTATCTGATAAAATGAAGAAACATTGAGTGGCGACGATCTTATGTAAACAGACAGAAGCCTACAGTACCCTGCATTTTGATCCTCCACAGCTATATCAATCAATATCTCCATGGACAACAGGAGACGCGAGATGAAATGAAACATCAACTGGCCGCGGAAGACTGATGATCCTTGATTTATGCAATTATGTTCAACAAGTTTGACCAGACACCACAAGAAGAAGCGTGTGATAACCGACGGTGACTGCCCACAACGAGATGTTGTTTCACAGACGTTGCTTCCATAAACGGACCACACCCGATTCCAAGCTTTAAAAAATCAGCTTCCTACTATATGTATCACCCAAACGTAATACGATGCGATTACCATGTCACTGTACCACTGACATTTAAATTCTATAGTAGCAGTTTCTATATCGTTGCCCACCTATATGGGCCAGCCCGCCTGTGATGCACACCTGTGTAGTGAACCACTCGGATCGGACGTCCCTCCACAGCCGCTGTGGCCCAGCTCACCTGCCGGCCGTGTCCCCTTGGCCACGCTCGTCTCCCAACGACGTCAGGGAGTCGCGAGCGACGAACGTGTCTCGTCGGCCGAACTGACGCTGCTTGGGCTCGGCGCTGACCGACTGCCTCGCCATGTCGGCTGCTATCTGTCTTGGCGGTGTGCTCGGCTTGGTCGATAATCTGCTTGTCCTGGTCGACGGCGTGCTCGTTTTGCTCGGCGACGTCGCCGTTTTTGTTGATACGGGCGTTGTCTTGGACGGTGCTGACGAAGCACGTGACGTCGTAGTTTTGGGCGGCACAGACGTCGTATTGGGCGCTGGCGTCGCCTTGGGCACCGCGGCGGAGCCGTTCCTGGCGGTGGCGGCGGTGATGGCCGGTGCTGCCACCTGTGGCGAAGTGAGATCGGGAGCCGACGTCTCGCGTCGCACCGGCGGCATCTTGACCGGGCCCTGCGCCAGGTTGGACGAGGCCCGCGTCAGACCGCGGCCCGACGATGGAGCGGTCGCCGAGCCCGCGGCCGCAGCCGCCATCGGCGACATTTTCCGCGTCATCGGTGGCGTGGCAAGGCGCGGGATTCTGGAACCACCGGCTCGTGGTAGAGGCGGCAGAGGAGATTCACGGCCCTGGGAGGGTGACAACGCTAGGTGGGACCGGTCCGTGACTGTCGGTGTCGCCTGGCAGCTCTGATGTCGGCTGATCATGTGCTCGCCGCTCGCCACACTTCGCATTGGCGTCATGTCCGTCATCGTCGTTTTAACCTGGGAAGGAAAGGTTGCCCGCTACATAATATGACTGAAACTAGTGAGGCTGTATTCGCATGCATCGCATGGACAGCTGAGTGACATTGTTAGCGCATGTTGTTCAGTTGTAAATCATTCACTCCACGCGCTCGGAAGTTCGGAAAGTTTGTTCATTAGGTATATTGCCACCAACAACATCGGAGTTCTGGTGATATGCGTCAGGCCCACGAGTCTCCCAAAGCTATTAAACTTTGGGAGACGCGTGGGTCTGAAGTGCGGACTCTTACATGGCTACTGTCCAAGGGCAGATCAGGTTATTTTACCTCTCATTCGAGCATATACTTCATACTGTTATGGGATGAGCTCGCCATACCTTAATCAAGCTCCTTTTCAGGCCGGATAACCAACCATTCAACCCACGGTCACGACACCAGCAGCGGATCGGCGGTGTACCTTTTTCAGTAGTTCCCTGGACCTGTCGGTGTTGACGGCGCGTGACACCAGACCGGGCGTCACAGTGGAGGTGGCCACGTCCGTCTGACGTGGCGGCCAGCGACGGCCCATGTAGCCGGACGCGGCCGCCGTCACTGCCGCCGGCTCGGTGGCGCACGCCACGGACCGAGTGTGCAGCCGCTGCTGCGCCGACACCGTTGCATCGCGCTGCTCCGGCCGCGCCTCGACGCCGCGGCTCTCCGTGTGCCAGCGACACTGCACGCCAGCAGAGGCCGTGGTCGGCCGCACCTGCGCCGCGAATGTGCGCGTCGCTGGCAGCCGTGGCGCGGTCTCGACCTGAACGGCCGCTGACTCGGTGTCAGTCTGTATGCCCTGATCGGAGCACTTGTGGAAAGCGAATGCGCCGCGAACGTAGTTAACGCCGAGCTCGTATTCCTTGATCTGCGTGAACGTGTCGCGCGTCTCGCTGGAGGCGCGCGACGCCCGATGCAGCTCGCGCAGCTCCTCCAGCTGCAGTTGCAGCTCGTCCGCCTGCATGCGCAGTTCGTCGGCGCTGTGCAGGTCGTTCATGGTAAGCTCGGTGGTGGCGCCGGCGTGCCTGCTGCTCGGTCTCGGTTCCGTGGACGTGCCGACGGAAAGCGTAGTCGGTGATGGCGTCTTCGAGGCCCTCTCCACGTCGTCAGACTGCCGCAGACGAAGCCGCTGATGCTCCACACTCGGTACACTCTCCTCTGCCTGCAGCCGGCCGAGTGGCGACGGTGCGGTCTCCGTTGGCTCGGGGCTCACCTCCTCGACACGGGCGGCGGTGGCAGTGAGGCGCTGCTGCCGCGTGGACGTGCCCACCGAGCGGCTGCTGCTGCGGCCGCTCAGTATTGCCTCCAGCGAGATGCGGCGCCGGCCCGGCTCCACCTGGTCACTCAGCTCTGTCAGCACGGCAACAGACCGACTGGCCGGCGACCCCCGAGGTGGGCTCGCCGCAGAAGCTGGGCCGCCGCACACGCCCACGTCTCTCGTTAGAACGCGAGGAGCGGCGGGCTCTTGCGGGGGCGTAGGCTCTCTGGACGGCAGAGCGCCGTACACACCAACGTCTCGTGTCAGGACCCGACAGCTCGTAGAGGCGTCTTGCTGTATCCTCCTGCTCTGCTGTGCCGGATCTGAGGGCAGGATGTCCGTCAGACGAGCGATACATACATTGATATGGTAGAATGCTAACGACTTCTGATGTAGTAAAATGTGAACGGCATCTATCATAGTAGTAGTAATATTAATTCCCCACAAATGGTTTACACGCCATGCGATACATGCATACAGGGCATGCATATAGTGCATGCACTTACGCTGATTCACGAACATGCACATACATTGACCCATATCAAAGACATCGAGGTATCAGGTGAAGGTCCTGTTTGCTGTAAACGAAACCGAGAACTCACCGCCTGGCAAAGTTACATTCGATTGTACCAGTAAATGTACATACCGAAGAGGTAGTACTTCGTATAATCTTATGAAATGAAGAATAGGTGTACCAGATAAACCATTTGTGGGGAAGTAATATGACTAATACTATGACAGAAGCCGTCAACATTTCACTACATTAGAAGTCGCTAGCATTCTACTATATCAAGTTGGCTAGGATATTTGTAATATAGGGTCATTGATACCCTGTATGGAGAATCCGGGTAGTGGTTGGTAGTTGGAACGAAGGTAGGATCGGGTTATCGTATTGGTATGCCTCTTCGGTCAAGATATGGAGGTACATGAGATGTTCAGAGTATTCTGACTAATATATATTTATACAGATTTAGGCATACGAATATATGAATTTACCGGAAAGAAAGCGTGTGCATTGCAAAAGACATGGCAGGTTAGTTCTAATAACGGCGGCTACATACCAGGAGCAGGTGATAGACTTCTTGACCTCATGTTGAACATGACAGATCGTTGGGCAGCGTCGCGTGGTATTTCCTGAGCAGGGTCACGACGTGGTCGACTGCGCATCAACTGCTCCATAGAACGCTTCTCCTCCCTCAGCACAGACAGCTTGTGCTGTGAAAGCAGGGTAAATCTATTTGCATTGTATTTTTCCTGCTTTTACGTACATGTACATGTCCACGTACATGTACATGTCCACGTACAGGTACATGTCCACGTACAGGTACATGTCCACGCTGCTCGTGGAAATCATCACACTGCGTACAGGATGAGTGCTGAAGCATTGAGTTGCCTGGACAACAGAGGAATGCTATGAAGCTGTGATCTGGAGCACTGCAGTCGATGAGCACCGGCCGAACTGACGACAAAAATGATAGGGGAATGGGAAGGTGAGAGATTACAGTACGGTATATGCAATTAATGGTATTTTCAGCTGTAGTGCTCGCGAAGCCATCAAACGAGAGAACAGAGAAATTATGTAAAGAGCCTGGCCGGCCACCTTCTACAGTAAAGCGTTATTGCATGTATCTTACATGTACAAAGGAGTAGCTTAATATTGGTGTAAGTTGGCCTAGGTTGCAGTAAATGCAATGCCGAGCGAGTTCACAACACATACAATTTGTCAGATTATGTAAAGTGCAATTGACTGGAGTGATTGCATCAGGGTAGGTCCCTAGCTTTTAGGTATTTCCGATATTCATATCCTAAACTTTTCCCTTTTCATCTTACCTTAAGCATGGGGATCGCCTTGACCTGCTCCTCGAGTTCGCGCATTCTTTGAGTGCCGACATTGCTTTGCGCTTGGTGAAACTGAAAGCACAACCGAATGAATAACGGCAAGCATACCGCTAAGACCACCAGAAATAGTCCAAAAGCCATCGGGTATAATTGCTCAGGTAATCAGGCACGTTCTATCCAATTCAATGTTCATATAGTTCATGAACATTGATGTCCGAATAGTCCAAATAGTTCATGTCCGACGAAGCGAGGCTTTCATCGGCATGTGCCATTGCCACACCGATGTAATACGACCAAGCTATTCATTCATATATCAGCTAGTTAGAACTACTACGAAATCTGGATGACGAAAATAATGCGGCTGCAAATACACTTCATAACTGAATGAATGATGAACGCGGCAGGTAGGTATATATTCCAAAATATCACGTTGCTTAAATATTGTGGTACTCCGTTTCACGCACGTCTGAAACTAAATTAGTCGTCTCGTTATCCGAAGCTACGGATTCGTGGTTAATTCATGGTAA
Source organism: Ashinkailepas kermadecensis (assembly GCA_034440615.1). Taxonomy (NCBI): domain Eukaryota; kingdom Metazoa; phylum Arthropoda; class Thecostraca; family Neolepadidae; genus Ashinkailepas; species Ashinkailepas kermadecensis. Next base: position 31,268 of record JAOTOM010002414.1, read on the forward strand.
TTCCTTGTAATCGTTACTGGGATAAAATATAGCACCGACATTTTTGATGTGATCGTCCGATTTTAATTGGGTGCATAATAAATACAGACATGTGATTGTGTACCTGTGTACCAACTTGTGATTTTGTACCATTAATGTCTCCAACAAACAAGACTGCTGACGGATCTAGGGAGGACATAGGGGCTATGGCCCTTGAAAAGGCCACTATTCTGAACTTTTGCTTTGCTCTGCTGAACTATGGCATTTTCCCGAAATCTAAGCACATTTATCATGAAAATATTGTCTTAAACGAACCCACCGGATGGTCAGTCTCTGCTCATGATCAATATTACCGAGGCTAAATACAGTCAAACAAAACAACATATTTTCGCAGTGGAACAAGTGCGAAAAGCGATTAATGGTCGTGTCCGAATCATCTGTGCCTTATTAACCTCAGTGCTAGGTAAACCTTACCCCCTCCACCTCCCCACTGGATATTTTCGAAGGTAAATCCTAAGGGGCTCAAGACATCGCTTTGAAATATGACATACTCACAAAATCCATGATCTCACATTGTATCAAAAGATGAAGGTTCAGCACATTCAGATCACGGAGCTTGGGCAGGTAAGGTCATGTAGCGCCGTCGTCGAAACACTTAACATGAACAAACTACAGAAGACATACTGAAAAATCAGATGACTACCAACATAAGTAAATATTCACACATGGTAGGCGCTCTGGGTGTTAACATACGGACAATTACCAAGTAAAAATGGCTAGATCTGGGCTTCCAAGAGTAATTTCGTACGCCGACGTCGTGCCTCATGAGAAAAACGTTACGAAATTGTAGGTGAAGGAAGTACAAAAGTGTATTGGGAGGGCGGGGGGGGGGAGTATCTCGTACATTTTATCACAATTATAAAAAAGGAAAACGTTTGACACTGTGTTGGTATCACTTAGTACCTTTTCTTGAGTACAGCTTGCTTCGAAAATCGTCAGCTTCAACAATTCACAGCAGGGGATCCTAGAATTGTCATGGGGGCATATGTCCGTAGGGGCGCCACTTCAAAAGTACCTGGAGGGACGTCGGACGGCTCAGTTTAGGAGTCCGGAAGTTTTGCGCCCAACTGGGGACAGAAGGGCTCCTGGGAGCTAGACCTCATGACGCTGGAGTAGCCCTTGACACAGGAAGGGCCATTGGATGTTGGAGAGGCCCTTGAGGCTGTAGGGATCATTGAGGTTGGTGGAACAGCTTGAAGTGGAGCTGGAGGTGCCCTTGAAGAAGGAAAAGCCTTCAAACTGGAGGGACCCTCTTAGGTGTGTTGCCCAAGGAGCTCGATTATCTCTGCAGGTGTTGGGTGGCCTATGAGAAGAGGAGGATGCCTGGCGTTAGGAGACTGTGGGAGATAGTCTCTTAAAATTTTGAGAATTTGAGAACCCATGACAGCTGGGGGAGTCCAGATATTTATAGGACAAGCTGGGAATTGACATGGTCCATGGGAGCTTGAGTAAGCCACTTGAAGCTGGATTATCCCTTGAGAAGCTGGAAGGTCTCTTCAAAGTTGGAGATGCTTCGTCAAGCTAGAAGGACCACCTGAAACTGGAAGGGCCATATAAGGCTGGTGTCTACTTTTGGCTGCCCAGGGGCGCCTCTAGTTCGCTGGCACTTCCAGACGTTGAAGGGCTCCTGCAATATATCAGTTATTTGGGCTTTAGGGCGCATCGACCATGTTGATCATATAGCGCTCCTGCAAGATTGAGTACGGCTGGAGCTTGAGGGGCCCTGGGAGTTGCAGAACTTCTGGAAATTTGGCGAATTCGAGGGCTTTCTAGGAATATAAATAGGACCAGTTGGTGTCATACAGGACGTCTTCTAACGGCGCCAAGCAAACCTAGACCTTGAAGAACTGCTATCATTTTGGTGCATTTTCAAAAGGGCGCATTCATGTCCAGCCGAGCTCTAACGCAAAACTGTTTCATCCTAATGCTAATTTGTGCCCAGCCATAGCTGAGTAGGGAAGCTTGACGTCGGAATCTCCGCACAACAGATCTTCCCTGGGGTAGCGCAAGCCAGATGTTCCAGAATACCGCCACCTTCAGAATATATGCTGTCTACTCTGATGGTTGGTTATTGGTTTTACGACACGTCGACTGTTGAGTCATATAGCGTCGCAAATCTCTCACGCCGATTGGTCGCAGGCGAAGAGTAGCGACAGGTGAGACTCGAACCCACAATCTTTCGATTGTGAGACGAGCATCTTACCCCTAGACCACTCGTCCCCGCTGCTGTCTACTCTGAATAGAACATCGATTTCGAAGTGAAACACCCCCGGAGGTTTTCTAACTATATGAGAACATTGCATGTAATGCATCGCGCTGCCAATGGAACTCCAAGAAAGCTCGAACATATTCTGAAGCGTGTGGGGACGCACTGGCCACGATGGTCCACGTCTCAATCATAATGAAGCTCGATCGTCTCCGGCATAAATACGAGATGCTCCAGGTGGCTCAGTGGCTACCTATGGGATCATAATCCATACGTGCATACATCTAGCCCAGTCCTTGTCGTGCATACATCTAGCCCAGTCCTTGTCGTGCATACATCTAGCCCAGTCCTTGTCGTGCATACATCTAGCCCAGTCCTTGTCGTGCATACATCTAGCCCAGTCCTTGCCGTGCATACATCTAGCCCAGTCCTTGTCGTGCATACATCTAGCCCAGTCCTTGTCGTGCATACATCTAGCCCAGTCCTTGTCGCCGACTGTGTAAGTGCCGCGGAATCCGTGCATTGCACTCATCTACGGGTGCCGTGTGCACTCATCTACGGGTGCCGTGTGCACTCATCTACGGGTGCCGTGTGCACTCAGCTGCAGGTGCCGTGTGCACTCATCTACAGGTGCCGTGTGCACTATCTACGGGTGCCTGTGCACTCAGCTGCAGGTGCCGTGTGCACTCATCTACAGGTGCCGTGTGCACTCATCTACGGGTGCCGTGTGCACTGCTGCAGGTGCCGTGTGCACTATCTACAGGTGCCGTGTGCACTCATCTACGGGTGCCGTGTGCACTCATCTACGGGTGCCGTGTGCACTCATATACGGGTGCCGTGTGCACTCATCTACGGGTGCCGTGTGCACTCATCTACGGGTGCCGGTGTACTCATCTACGGGTGCCGTGTGCACTAGCTGCAGGTGCCGTGTGCACTCATCTACAGGTGCCGTGTGCACTCATCTACGGGTGCCGTGTGCACTCATCTACGGGTGCCGTGTGCACTCATCTACGGGTGCCTGTGCACTCATCTACGGGTACCGTGTGCACTCATCTACGGTGCCGGTGCACTCATCTACGGGTGCCTGTGACTCATCTACGGGTGCCGTGTGCACTCATCTACGGGTGCCGTGTGCACTCATCCACGGATGCCCTGTGCACTCATCTACGGGTGCCGTGTGCACTATCTACGGGTGCCGTGTGCACTCATCTACGGGTGCCTGTGCACTCATCTACGGGTGCCGTGTGCACTCATCTACGGGTGCCGTGTGCACTCATCTACGGGTGCCGTGTACGTACATGCCGAAGGTCAATCAGGGTGTACTATTCTGAAAGCATCTGACAAGTTCATGTCATTCTGAATTGAGCGCTGCTAATAGTCGCATAGGGGACGAGTAGTCTAGGGGTAAGTTGCTCGTCTCACAATCGAAAGATTATGGGTTCGAGTCTCACCTGTCGCTACTCTTCGCCCGCGGCCAATCGGCGTGAGAGATTGGCGACGCTAGATGACTCAACGGTCGATGTGTCGTAAAAACCAATAACCAATAATAGTCGCATACGTAATCGCGCTACCCATTGCGTTTCGCAGCGGTCCGAGCGATCTGCTTGTGCACCGTCCTCGTGGCCCAGATATGTGCGGACAGCCGGATCTGTTTGTGCTCCGTCCTCGTGGCTCAGATATATATCGATAGCCGGATCTGTGTGTGCACTGTTCTCGTGGCCTACCACTTTTTTTGTTCTTGTCAACGACGAACATCCAACACGATGTGAGCACCGCTTACACTTTCTTTAACCTACATATCTTTCTTCTAAGCGTGTGAGAAAAAAACGATCATAAAAGCTACCTGATGCGTTAAGAAAGATATCTAACACGAATAAAAAATGGCATAAATAGTACAAGATTACGTGACAAAAAGAAAAGAACAACAAAAGACCAACTCGAAAAAAAACAATCACCAACAGAGTAGAAAACAAAATTATATCAAAAAAGCAATAAATACAAATAATAGGAAAAACTACAAAGTCACAAAAGTATATACGTCTGTTTTTTAATTTAAAAGGGAAACAAAGCGATGGCCGGCCCTCAATCCGCCACCTACACCCCATACTCCAAATTGGCACCGTCCTGACTGGCTGATCTACATCATCTGCCGCTTTTATCAACTCTACAAACCAACTTTCTTTCAAGTCAACACTCACTACCTCTCTCTGTCTTCCCCTCCTCACAACTACACAATGTTACACACACGACCGCCAACACCAAACACACAACACAAACACGGGAACCAGCCGACATGCATGAGCAACATGGTGGCAGGCTGGAAAATGCAACCAAGAACAGCAACATATATATGTGAACAGCTGGATCGGTTGTCACTTTTTTAACGTCGGGGTTCCACGACAACTATCAAATTTTCATCTCAAATGGGCTTGGAGAAAGTTGTTTGGTGGATGAGCTTACCCACCAACGTGGATGTTTAAGGCGCGTACGATAGCCATGAGGTGTTTGTGCTGAAACATGGAATACCATGGACATCGACATTCCGAACATCTACATCCTGTTATTCTGTGCTTATTAATTATGTAATCGTTATATGATGCATGGGTGAAGGATGCAAGATTGCAGATATTGTGGCTGGGATACCAATACTCTGTAAATTTACGTAGGTTAGCTCGCTGTGGAACCTTAAGTTTTTCTTCTCGCCATATTATCTTTGCGAATTTGCTACAACAACTTTGCTGATGATCTTCCACTTATTAACAGGTGTGTGTCTGCATTCAATACCAAGTTATCACGTGAAAACAAAACTAATAGGCTTGCTAGAAGTGGCTCTAAGCCGATTGCGGAACTATGGGGATGAATCAATGAATGCGTGGGATGAATCAATGGGTTTTGTTTGGTCAGTGTTGCACTGCAGTGCATAGTTGGCACTAGTGGAATTTATTTTTGAAATGTAGATGAGCTGTCTTGCTATGGTCGATGCGATGGTGATGAACACGTAGTGGCTACGTGTCAGGAAGGCAATCGAACGACTGCATCTGGAGAAACAATGCTGGTCTGATCCGTAGGCACGGCCACGGTCGTGAGTTCTGTCAGTGTGGTTGCGCGACGACGCAATGGTAAGATTGTGTGCGAAGACCTAGTGACCTATGATTTGCGTCAAAGGGTGCAAACAGATTTGGAGGCGGCCCACATACACCTACTTTAAGTCACCGGATTTCGACCATTCTTTTTCAGAGGGGCCATTTGAATAATAAATAGTGACAACTTAGTTTTCCGGTGGAGGGGGCCGAGCCTTCCACCATCGTTTCCAAGTCACCGTATTTCAACCCTCTACACCTTGTTCAAAGGTGTTTTCTGGTATCCCTGTTACTAAACAGGGACACTGAAATTAAACAGGGACACCTAAACATCAATCGTAGCCCAGGTGCGATTTTGTGGACAGGCACGTTTTTGGCAGACGGCTCTATGCGATTTTTGGTGTGTCTGGCGCGATTTTGGGGGCTCCAGAGCGATTTACCGGACCATGATTGATTTCTCTGTGCTCCTGCTTAATTTTCGGTGCCCCGGCTTGATTTTTTTGCTGGGTCTCAGTGTATGTTGGGGACACGGTTAATATTTTTATGGGCCGCAGCATGATTTCTCCGGGTCCCGGTGCAGTTTTTCTGAGCTCCAGTGCGATTATTTGGGGCATACTACTTCTCAGGAGGCAATTTCCCATTTTACCCCCTTCGGAATGCCGCTGGGATCATGCAGCTTTCTGCGGACCCCGGCCCGTTTTTATGCCCTCTTGCCGTTTTTGTGGCCCCAGGGTGATTTGAGGGCCGGTACACTTTGAGCTCCTCCTGTGCGTTTTTCAGGGCTTTCCGGTGTGTTTATTTAGTGTAATTTCATTTGTGGATCATACACGAATTTGGCGGCCAAGACGGGAGCTTTAGGCCGCAGCACTATTTTGGGGTACTCCGGCGTGATTTGTGGGGCCCCACTGTGATTTTCTGGGTCAGTGTGCAATTTTTCACAGCACGAGCGCGATCCTTGGAGAGCCCACCACCTCTCAGGGGGAGCAATTGTCCCCTGTGCCCCTACCCTCTTGGGTACGCCACTGTCTGGACGGTTTTTACTGCAAGGGAAAAGCTTAGAAGAACTTTTCACAAAGCGGCAGGGTGGAGATGAAATTTGTTAAATTACGTGGCGAGAAGCGATGGTGGTTAGGTGGTTGTTATATTTATGACGCGTCGCATGTTGCGTCATATATGCGTCGCCAATATATCACGCCAATTGGTCGTGGAGGGAACGATGAGCAGCGGCGACAGGTGGGACTCGAACCGACGACCTTTCGGTTGGGAGACGGGCATCATTGGATTACTGGACCCGGGCGAGAAGCGATATAATTCGATACAATTTGATGCACAATTGGAAAAAAACGTTCATGTGAGCCACGAGCATGCCTTTGTCCGTGTGCACGCCAGGGTTACAGGGACGAAAGATCAGAACGAACCAGGAGAACGTCCACTCACCGTCGTCGTTTCCGAGACACACCCTATCGAGCTCAGCTCGCGGTGCCTGGTGTCCTTCGGATCCTCGGTGGGTGCCCCGGCTGGCCGATGGGCGAGACTGTCGACGGGTGTGGAGGCCGGCGCCGGGGCCGGCGCCGGGGTCGGGGCCGGGGTCGGGGCCGGGTCAGACCCTGCCGTACGGTCTCGCTCGACGCAGCGGAGGCCGCCTCGCGTCTCCGTACCGTCATCGAGCCGGCTCAGACGCTGCAGCGACTCGATGGTCTCGGCCATCTCTCGAGCCAGCCCGGCTGTCGGCGCACCCGGCTGGAACGCCGACGAGTCGGACAGCGACGAGTCGGACGAGCCGTGCTGCAGAGTGTCGGCCCCACCGGAGAGCAGCGCCGCTGGGCAGAAGTAGACGGCCGGGTCACGGAACGATACCGGACTGGGTCACCGAATCACTGGACTGAACCACTGCACCACTGGACTGGGTCACTGCATCACTGGACTGGGTCACTGCATCACTGGACTGAACCACCGCATCACTAGACTGGACCACCGCATCACTAGACTGGACCACTGCGTCACAGGACAAGATCACTACATCGATTTGGTGGATCAATGGACCACGTCACTGAATCGTTGGGCTGAATTATCGCAGACAAGCACGAAGTCATCGCAAAACCACACTGGAAAATATACCCAGCCTGCGGCCAGTGTGAGATGTGTGACCTGGACCAATATACTTGATCAGCGAATCATTGTATCATTGCATCACTGGCTATGAGGATTAGATGGTTAATCACAACATTATTTGTCTGGATCGAATCGAATTGCTAATCCATCTTCTAAGACATGACCGAATTCTGAGACTGGAACACAAATTTGGGGAAGTGGATCACACATATCAGATCACTAGATTACCTACGATATGGGTCCAACTACGGACAAACAACTTGACTGCGTCTCGGATTCATGTGGTGGATCACTTGATTACTTAATGCATCGCTGGGCCTCTGGATATGCCTTATCAGCTGTTCTTTTGGACACTACATATTGTGAAATTTTGAATCCGGATCATCTAACACCTAGTCGTACTGGTCTATTAAATCCGGGTCATATAACACACAGCTGCACTGCTCTATTCGAGCATCTGCTATGTGCTAACACTAATGTGCCGTTCTTCTTCATCATTCTTATGCATTCGTCGTCCCATAAATTGTCATGAATTATCTCCCCTGCCCAAAGGCGGATCGAGTAATTTTGATCGGGGAGGGACATGTGTTTGGAGGGACGTCATTTCTCGTCATGCAGAAGAGTCGTTTATAATTTAACGGACGCGATCGGTTGTCGAACTTTGTTGACCGGGGGAGGGGGAGGGATGGTGAACTCGAGGCGCCATTTTCAGTTCGACGGGCGCAACATCTCCATTTGAGGGGGTGGACATGCCCCCAGTTTCCCCCCCCCCCCTCTGGATCCACCAGTGCGCATGTCTACATTATTTATCCTCAGAATTTCCCTACCTGGCCATTTTTATTTTTTACAGGCCTCGTCTTTTATAAACCAGCTTACTACTCGCGTGGTCTATAAGTAGCATCGTCAATCAATGAAATCAATCGAAGAACATGGATAGTCGATCAGTGCCATATCCAAACAACTTGATTTGCTCTCTCCAAATGGCTTTTCAACCCACTTCTGCTGGCATTGCACTGCCGGCCAGTCCTGGTCATGGCGGCGACTGGAGCAGTGGTACCGTCCGACTGATACATCAGTACCATCCCCAATGATACAGTGGCATCTTCCGGCTGGCTCAGTGCTCCGTCCGGCAGGTATGGTGGTACCGTCCGGCAGGTATGGTGGTACCGTCCGGCAGGTATGGCGCTACCGTCCGGCAGGTATGGTGGTACCGTCCGGCAGGTATGGTGGTACCGTCCGGCAGGTATGGTGGTACCGTCCCACTGATACAACGATGTACGATATCAATGGTGATACCGTTTGTGGTGATACCAGTAGTGGTACCGTCCCACTGATACAACGGTGTACGATATCAATGGTGATACCGTCTGTGGTGATACTAGTGGTGGTACCGTCCCACTGATATAACGATGTACGATATCAATGGTGATACCGTCTGTGGTGATACCAGTGGTGGTACCGTCCCACTGATACAACGATGTACGATATCAATGGTGATACCGTCTGTGGTGATACCAGTGGTGGTACCGTCCCACTGATACAACGATGTACGATATCAATGGTGATACCGTCTGTGGTGATACCAGTGGTGGTACCGTTTGTGCGACTGCATCGTAGTGCCATTGTATCGTGGCACTGTACTGTGGTACTACTAGTACAGTCCCAATGGTGCAATGATACTGCTCCTCTGGCACACTGGTAGCGTCCGACTGTGGCCGGACAACTCACCTGACCGCGGCAGCGAATGGTACCGTCGCGCTACTGGCTGGTTCGAGGCACCGTCGCTCAGGTACGCCGGGCCGCCGTTGACCCGTGACCTCTCCAGCGTCTCCTCGAAGTCTGACATGACCTGACCCAGCGAGTTCTCCAGGTCGCTGGCCAGTTTGTTGTCCCTTCGATTGCGGATACACGGGAAGTCGTGGACTGGTGCCTGCAGCACACAAGCAGGTCATCGGGTGTCGGCGAAAGGCAGTCAGAGACGCCAGAAATCGTGAGAGATTAAATTTGTCACAGCCGTTGGTGAGGTCGCTATGGACTCTAGCTGTCGCATACGTGTCAAAGGTCACCGAGGTCGTAGCGGGTCAGATAGCTCACTGGAGGTTGTTTGTTGCCACCTCTGAGCCTTCCAATGTTGTTGTGTGATTCAGGTGTGGACAAGATCTGTCAAATAGCTGATTTATGGTATAGGTGGCATCAACATCTGTTCGGTACCTCTCGGGACACAAACGTTTGACATACTGATCAAATAATGTCGGTTCAATTTTACTCGATAATCTCACTTAGCCCTTAGAAGTCCGACTTGTTTCCACATTCGACCTTTTCATTTGTGTGGGAGCTGTAACCATTGGGACGGGTCTAATTATGGGAGTTGTAACCATTGTGACGGATCTAATTGTGGGAGTTGTAACCATTGGGAGGCATCTAACGATGGGAGTTGTAACCATTGGACGGATCTAACTGCGAGAGTTGTAACCATTCGCAGTGGACGGATCTAACTGCGAGAGTTGCAACCATTGGGATGGATCTAACTTCGAGAGTTGTAACCATTCGCAGTGGACGGATCTAACTGCGAGAGCTGTAACCATTGGGATGAATCTAACTACGATAGTTATAACCATTGGCAGTGGACGGATCTAACTGCGAGAGTTGCAACCATTGGCCAACATGCCTTAGCACAATTTCACAGGAAGCGACTGACGGCATGACGCAAGACTACCATATTGCACGCGCACAGCTATTAGACGGCACCAGTGCGTCGGCCTGAGCGTCACAGCCACCACCCTATCGCGCAACCGACGGCAACAGGGCGGCCGCCGGTGGCGCGCTCCGACCCCGCCCCACTGCGGTCAGCACCAAACACTTTCCATTCCGTCCGATCAGGCGGGCCGAGCTCGCCAAGGCCGGTCCGGGCAGCAGAGATGCCGCAGACGCCGGCCGGACATTCGACGGCCGTCTGGTAACCGGCACCGTCCACTGGTCTGCCAGTGTCCGTCATGTTGTGCCGCGGTCGGCACGATACACAGGTGCGCCATGTGTACGCCGCCGGCCCAGTCGACGGACGCGTGCGCAGCCAGCACTGGCCAGATCCGTCCGTACTTTCACCGTAGCTGGGAGGTGCGGCGGCTCGCCAGCTGGAGTCGACCGCCCGAGTGGCAGGTGGACAGGTTTGTTCGTCACTGCGACACACCAACACGAGACACTACTGATTGCTGCCTGTCACTGCGACATGGGACGCTCCAGACATCTGCCTGTCACTGCGACATGGGACGCTCCAGATATCTGCCTGTCACTGCGACATGGGACGCTCCAGATATCTGCCTGTCACTGCGACATGGGACGCTCCAGAATTCTGCCAGTCACTGCAGCACCTCGGGACGCTTCTGACATCTGTTCCGTTACTGAGACACATCCATACGAGAACACTCCTGAGGTTTACCCATCACTGCGGAACGAAACAATCTTACAGTCTGCCAATCACTGGGACACATCGACACGGGACACTCTTGAGAGCTTGGCTTCGTTGTCGGCGTCCGTCAGTCGCGAACAATGTTTTCGGCTTCCGATCCACTTCAAGACTTTTCTGGCTCAGAGTTCAGCAGCCATGCTTCTCACAGCGAAACGCACGCTAACGGATAAACAGTATCGGAAAGGCGCTGTTGGCTTTATGTACAGTCACCACCCGCTATCCCTTAGCATAGTCCTTGTGATTGTCGCTGGCTGCCATCCCTTGACATAGTCCTTGTGATTGTCGCTGGCTGCCATCCCTTGACATAGTCCTTGTGATTGTCGCTGGCTGCCATCCCTTGACATAGTCCTTGTGATTGTCGCTGGCTGCCATCCCTTGACATAGTCCTTGTGATTGTCGCTGGCTGCCATCCCTTGACATAGTCCTTGTGATTGTCGCTGGCTGCCATCCCTTGACATAGTCCTTGTGATTGTCGCTGGCTGCCATCCCTTGACATAGTCCTTGTGATTGTCGCTGGCTGCCATCCCTTGACATAGTCCTTGTGATTGTCGCTGGCTGCCATCCCTTGACATAGTCCTTGTGATTGTCGCTGGCTGCCATCCCTTGACATGCTGGGTCTCAACGTGCTATGCATATCCGGCGGACGACAGTTTGTGTATAAAAACTCGTGATAAGGTTGTTCGTCGCGTCTGTGATACGACATCTTCTTGCTATCTTAGCCGGTGCAATTACTGCCTTTCTCTTTCGACTGCATCCGGAAATAGGCGCGCGCACTATTCTCCCGAAGAGAGTCGGGCCACCTCAGACCAACGAGCCGTCCCCCAGCTGAGCAGCAAGACTGGCCGCGCGCCAGCGAGCCTGCCCGCTTCGACACGAGGTCACGTGGGTCGATGTACAGGCAGGTCACACCGGGCCACGCACGGCAAACCTGATGGCAGGACGTGAGGAAAGTGGATCTGAGGATGGCCCAAGGCGGACCGAAGGGTGCAAAAGGAAAAGGGTGGGGCCAGTTGAAGTTGAAAAAATTAAACTGTCCACTAGCCCAATTCGATTAGGGAGCGATCAAAGGTTCAGTAGAGAACAAAGACAGGACCGAGCCGAGCGGCAGTCCGGCTACAAAAGTGGATCATCGGGGGTTGACCAAGCACGGAATGGCCACGTAAGCTGAGGACACAATGACAAATTACTCAGACTGTAAAACCCATCAGTGGAAAATAAGAACGTAGGTCAGTGTGTCCTGCCAATTGTATTCGGAGGGATTTCAAATGATCCACAGAGCCCACTCGTAGGTTCCCATACTGACTTTGGTGATGCTTTGCAAACATCGAAGGTGTCCAAGCACTTTTCAGGAACATGCAAGTATGCTTACAGATATACTGCCTTGGACATGTCCATCGCACATCCATACGTACCGATTATCCAACTAAGTGTGTGATAAAACTGTACAAACTTGTGTGATGCATCTTTGAATTGTCTGGCTGATTGAATCAAACATGCTGCAATAAATTACTTCATTACTTCAGGCAATCCTCTAGAAGCTGTCTTCTGGGTTTCCTTATTGCTTTCTTACTAGGGAACATTCAGCTGTTTTCATGCACACCGGTGAGCATGAGCGGCGCTTACCAGACAAAAACCCGACTGAGCTGTCCACAACAGAAAGCGCTGTGAGGTGTGACCACTGCCCAATTATATCTTCTGGGAGGAGTGGGTCGTTAGTACGTCCGGCCTTACACATCCTGACCGCAGCTCTGTGACAAGCTCGCCATGCACCGAAGCCTCCCGCCAACCATTTTTGCCAGCAGATCGTGGCGCTGCTCTCAGGATAATAAGGTGCTAACAGTCCGGCCATCGCGAGCTCGGGTGTTGCATCAGGGGCAGCATTGTTCCCACGACAGTTGCGACACAGCGACCTGCGGAATGGGTCACCAAGGTTGCCGCTCGACGGCGTCGATGTTTCTGGTCCTCGCTTGGGGGACTAGTGATGGTTACGCGGCTTGACGGTCGGGGGCGAGGCGATTTGCGCATGGCGATTGCCGGCGACGCCTGTTACGCGCTGGCCATACCGGTACGCTGTTTGTGTCCTCATACACTGGTCATACCAATGCATTGTTTGTGTCCACTTACCCTGGCCATACCGGTACGTTGTTTGTGTCCTCATACACTGGTCATACCAATGCATTGTTTGTGTCCACTTACCCTGGCCATACCGGTACGTTGTTTGTATCCACATACGCTGGCCATACCGGTACGTTGTTTGTGTCCACATACGTTACCCGTACACTGACGGCCCGTACACTGACGGCTCCAGGCGCTCGGCTCTACCTTGTTTGGGGCTTAAGCAAATGAAATAAACCAAGATCTGATGTCGGAAAGCCTCCGTTCTAAAGGCAGTCTTAGGAGAATACATATTTTCCTAAATGTGGCAAGATTTCGGGAAGCTGTTGATTTAGATACATTTTAGGTACCAATCGGTAATTGGGCGCATCTCCAAAATATGCTCCTTTCCCTTCTGCCAGTTATGTCAGTGGCTGTGTACTCGTCAGCACTTTACATCTCACGGTCAAAGTTCTCCAATTGAGCATCGCTTAATTTCCTTTCCTCGTGCTACAAGGAACAGCCCAACGGCACCGGTACAACACTCACCGGCCCCGCTGGGATGACTGACTTCTGCTTGTCGCCCTTCTCTCTCCGCAGTCCGAGCAGCGTGTTGTACGACTTCTTGTGGCTCCTCTTGGTGTTCTTGAGCCGGTTGAACGACCGCTGATTGTCGCGATTGTCATAGTAGTTATCACAGAAACGGACGAAGTCCAGGTCGATCTTGAAGCCGTATGGCACGGAGACTGTGCTGGGCAGGTGACGGGGCAGCGAGTTATAGCTCCGGCCGCCTCGCCGGAACACCATGGCAGCGTCACCTGTCGGGAGTGCTAATGTCATTCATCGTACAAGGCGGAACAAGAAGGGCGCTGTGGCCCTCACTTCAATTGACCATCACATTACCAGCGCAGTTATTATGCCTAATGTGAATCTCTGACACGCGTATTCTTGCATAGTATTGAAAGGAAAACTTGCACTTGAAAATTTGAAAACTGGACCTGAGAAAGGTAATTGCCATTCCTTTCACGCATATGTTATTTTTCACACTTTGTTTTGCCCATGCTCTTGTGACTCTTCGTACATCTAGCCGTGCCTACCTAGTTCAAGGAACTCAAAGTCGCAGCATTGCAAATACATGAGGTAATATAAGTTTCCTCAGGATTGACAAGGCCTCTTGCTTCTTTGTCTGCCAAAATGAACATTTCGAAATAATAGGTGCAGGAACGATCATACCAGATGTGGGAAATGCCAAACATTTTGGGACCGAAGCCCGGGCCCGGCCGGCCTGCTATGAACAAGCCACTTGGGGCCCGGTCCAAATGCACTGCAGTCAGGTCAAAGGACCGATTTTGTCATACATACTTTTATTTGCATATATGGCAATTCGAGGACGACCCACTAATGTATGTCCCTAAATTATTCACCACACCACTCCGATTTTAATAAAACGGATGCACGAGGTTATCGATGGGTTAGATTACGACTCTGAGATATGTTGGCTTCTAGTTTATAAGGGTCACGAGGTACAGGTAAGGGAAATTATGATGTCACAGAGAATGTTCATATATAAACTAAGTTCTTCTGTTTTTAGTGGTAGCCCATACATCGACAAAGCAAAACACATACATCATTTGAATGTGGAAGATCTGCCCAATACAATAAAAGTGTGGTCTTCTGGAGTTAACTTTTGACGCCATAAACTTAGGACGTTTCATTGGCCTCGTGACGCTTTAAAAAGCACTATTTTTATGTTAATCTGATACGTACCCAATCAATTGTTTATTTGATTATGTACATTTTCTTCCAAAGCCCAATCCATAATATGTCACAGAGGTGAAATGTGAAATATCAGGCTCCGACATTTGCTCCATATAATGGTATTTTACGTGTCTAGGAGCGTAGACGCAATGGAGGCCAGTTAAAAGTTAATCGCCTATAGATCGCGATGGTGACATTGTCAAGGATGCCAAAGGTCAAATTAGTCAAATGTGGCTCAGTAAGCTGACCTGGACCAAGTAGATTTGTGTGCATTGTATATGTGGTCGATGCGGGTCTCATTTTAAAGCCCTTTCTTGATATATCATGGTTATGTCAGATTTAATTGCATCAGAGGTGACAGTAGTCGTCCATGAGTCAGCGTCCTGCCCTTAAGCTGAAGCTTGATGTGTGCACTACAGAAGATATACCATTTATCTGTCTATCTAGCTGTATCTATCTATCTATCTATATCGTTGCATCTATCTAACTCTATCTATATATCTGTGTAGCTGTATCCATTTAACTGTATCTATATATATATATATATATATATATATATATATATATATATATATATATATATATATATATATATATATATATATATATATATATTTATATATATATATATATATATATATATATATATATATATATATATATATATATATATATATATATATATATACATATATATCTACATCTGACCCATTCCACGACAAATCGACAAGTGAAAGTGCGAAAATAACACCAAATATTTTATATATTGATGAAAATAATTGTGTGGGGTTATCTGATGCGCCGAATCCAGCTGTAACATTTATGGAAAGATCAGATCAACGGTCAAGGAATTATAGCCCGGGGAATTTCTGAAATGTCACCGAACAAGGGTGCATTTTGAGGTCCTTAATACAATGAGGAACAATCTGAATTGTGCAAAAGTATATACCGGTGGACTCATACCAATCCACTGCATCTTTTGGCTATTTCGAATTTTAGTTTACGGGACAATTGAAAATATGACATCGTGACCTAAGGTCACGTGACCTACTTTAACATTCGGGGCAGTCACAATTCTATTTGAAAAAGGAAATGAAGTTCGATATCTTATCTTTCGAGGCAAAAAAAAATTGGTTTTGCCCCTAAAGCTCTACATAGTTCAAAACTAGGCATGCATGGTTGTTTTTGCGGTAGTTTATCGTGCCCTGTATAAATATGTATTTAGAACGGTATATTACTGAAATACAAGGCTTTTGACGTTCGAGGCACGTGCCGGGATGAGAATGTTAGTTATATGATCTTGGATGTTGTGTTGCACAGGTGTTCTAATTCGTCTAATTCGTCGTCAAGGGTTAAACAAAATGGTAGAAATGTATCCAGATTGTAGTAGTAGATTATTTATGAGCTATACTTTGCCATGAATTACGAGGAGAGAGAAGCATCCACAAAATAACAATCACATTCCGATATCCGAGAAACCATTCGCACAACCATTTATTGCTTCGCGAAAATAAAAATCTACGAATGTAGTGAAATATCAGGAAGAGCACAAACAATGGGTGGCGCCGTGTTTGGATATCCAGTGCTGACTGCTCACTCTCGCTGACCGTGCTGCTTGTGAAGCGAGAACATTTCTAAGGGCGTCGGACGTAGTCAAGATGAAAGCAAAGCTATGTTATAAGTTGGACCAAATTAGCCGGATGTGTCTCGGCAAAACCAACCGTGTCACGGTGCGACATACTGATGGAACCAAAAGTAGAGTTCAGAAAAGGCTTGTTTTAGGAAATTTGTGTCAGATATATTATCTATACAAGCAGAACCCTAAAACCCTCGCAACGGCTCCTTAAACTTTGCTGCCCTTCGTCCGAAGCATTGCGTCTTGGCAGGCAGCAGTGGGACGCACTAGGTGTGCGTGTGCACATATCAAAATCCAAAACTGCTCATATTCGCTCTCGGCCTTCCAGGTTTTAAATGCCGCGACCTCCTCGATCACGCTGTATGTGGCACGGAAAACCGTGATTGCATGATGCACAGGTGTGATGACTGCCCTGGTGAAGAAGGTGTGATGAACTTTCTGAAGCTTATTCATGCGGACAAATCAGGAGAAGAGAGTGAAGGTGATTTAGCCCCAGATGACATGGATGATGAGATTAAGCACAAACAGTGGATCAGCACGCATCGCTGTACACTCGCAAAAATAGTATATACCAATGAGGAAAGCATGCGATATTTGAGCCAACAAGCCGTGAAGCTGACCAGACACCACTTTGTGGTTGAGGAAGAAGGCCAGCACTTGACCTACGCAAAGGCTACTGCCAAGGAGGGCGAAATGATTGTCCAGTACGATTTCGCCGAAAATTATTAACTTCTGGTGCAAGGTGCACCTCAAGGCTCCCACTGGGATTCGTCCCAGTGCACGGTGCGCCCGTTTGTTGTTTACTGGCGTGAGAACGAGGTACTGTGCCTTCAGAGTTGTGGTGTATCTCTGACGGCACAAAGCGCAACACCGACATGGTGCATGCGTTCCTGCAACGGCTTATCCCAGAAATTCTGACCGCAGTACCTGACCTCCAAAAAAAATTAATTCACAGACGGTGGTATGCGAATAAGCATGACTTCATCAATGTGTGTCACTATCAGACATATTTTGAGGTACCCTGTGAGTGTTTTTTGTTGTCACATCTCATGGAAAAGGCGCTTGCGGCAGCATCAGGGGCACAGCCAAGCGTTCCGCGGCTCAAGAGAGCCTAAAGCGCCCGTTTAACAACCAAATACTGACGGCGGAGGACATGTTTGAGTATCTGTCGCACAAGCAGGCCAGCTGCATCAAGTTTATATTTGTATCAAAGCAGGAGGAAATGAACGTCACGACCCACCTCACGGAGCGCTTTTCGAAAACCATCACGATGAAGAGGACACAGGGTACCACAAGTTCGCACCAGTGACTCGCAGCACCGTAATAGTTCATGAACTATGCTTATCGATGCGGGGCATGTGTTAATGGCAGTGGGGTGAAGTGAGACGTGTTATTGTGCGCATTGATACAGATTGTGTTGATTAATATTATCGCAGTGACAGATCATCAGTCTGAAGTGGGATTCTCACAAGTTATGGGATGATCTGCAGATTTGTAGATCATTACATTGCATTGCATTATAATACTGTACTGCAACACACAATTGTATTGCATTTCATTGTGTTATTCTGATACTTTAATTTATTTCACCGATGTAGACGGCTCATTATCCAATGCAATTCATCTCAGTCTCAGCATGTCAATGGATGTGTCTGCACCAAATTTGTTCTCAAGCAGTTCAATATGAATGCGATTACTTAGTCAATGAGGTTCATCTTTTCGTTTCCAGAATGTGGGGCTTGAAACGCCAAAAGGTTGATATTAGTGATTGGCGGTGAAAAAAAACCTTCAGTGTTGTCGGTGAAATATGATGGTACATTTTTGATATGCTGACATTGAGGCAAATATATTGCATAAGGTGAACACATTTCGATGACATTTACCTTTACAAGTAAAGATCTAGACTTTCACAAATCACCCTTCGTCGCTTCTGAATTTCCCAAATAGCATTGTGACTGCCTGGAAGGTCAAACTAGGTCACGTTTTCTTAGGTCACAAGCTCACAATTTAAAAAGACGCGCGTACAAAAACTTAGGAATTGACACAAGATGCAGTGGACCATGAGGAGTTCAGCGATATATAGCTTCGTGCAATTCGTGTTATTCTTCATTGAGTTCAGGTATCCAAATACTTAGATGACCTCTCAAAAATGTTCGATGCTATAGCTCCTTAACCGTTGCTCTGATCTTTCTCAAAATTGCACAGCTAGACTATAGAGACAAACTAACGCCATATAGTATTTTCATCGAGATATAAAGTGTAATTTGACCCCCTCATTTGTTGATTTGTCGTGGAATGTGCCACCTTCCATAATTCAGAGGCATTTCTGCTATTTCTTTAACCCTTGACCTCATAACTGTTACGATGTTATTTGGTGCGGAGTGTGTATACGATTCTTGTGCTGACTCTATTGGAGACTGAGCGTGACCGGGCAGTGGGCCGGTCCTGCCGGCCGGTCAGGCGAGCGTAGCCGCCGGGCTTTAGAGGTGTCAGATTTGAACACCAAAAGTCAAACACAGAACAATAACGAGTTAGAACACTTGTGCACACAACACTCAAGATCAGATGACTAACATTGTTATCCCATAACGTGCCTCGAACAACAAATGGCTTGTATTTCTGTAATAGCCCGTTCTAAACAAATATTAAAACAGGCCACAATAAACTAGCGCAAAAACAACCATGCATGCCTAAATTTGAACGGGTATGTAGAGTTTTAGGGGCAAACCCTATTTTTTACTTTTTGCTTCAACAGATAAAATATCTAACTTCATTTCTGTACTTTTCCAAATCGCATTGTGGCTGTCCCGATAGATAAAGTAGGTCACGTAACCGTAGGTCACGATGTCACGATTTCAAATGGCCCGTAAACTGAAAATACGAAATAGCCTAAAGATGCCGTGGATTATTGTGGGTTCAGCGATATATACGTTTGCACAATTCGGATTGTTCTTTATAGTATTAAGAACCTCAAAAGACATCTTGTTTGGTGACATCTCAGAAATGCCTGAGGCTATAACTCCTTGACCGTTGACCTAATATTTATAAAAAATGGCAGAGCTCGATCCGGCGAATCAGATAACCCCACCCCAATATTTTCGTCAAAATATACAATTTTGGGTGTTATGCTCCTGTCGATATGTCGTGGAATGGGCCATCTATATCTATATCTATATTTATAAATATATGTATCAATATATATATATATATAATCTCCATCACTCACACACTCCCGTTTAGAGGACTCGACAGATAGTTTGCCCCCCCTTCAGACAGTTTGGAGGGCTGTGACCCCCGTGCCCCCCCCCCCCTTAGATCCGCCAGTGTGCAAACCACAATCTGTGCAGTAAAGCAACTGACACAGTTCTCCAACTACGGTAACAGCCATACCACAGCCATACCACAGCCATACCAGCCATACTACGGTAACAGCCATACCAGTCATACTACGGTAACAGCCATACCACAGCCATACCACAGCCATACCAGCCATACTACGGTAACAGCCATACCACAGTCAGCCGACAGACAACCACTAAAGGTTGGGTCACAGGCAAATGCGACGGTGGCGGGCAGACATTTGAATGACAGTGGGAGCAGTTCATGCACTTCTGCACATCAGCCGTTCCTTGTGGTTCGTGACTGGTCGGTCGCACAGGCTGCTATATAACGTCACACACCCAGCACCATTGCTTCAGACGCGGACCCAGTCTGGCCGGCCAGTTGATACTTGGCATTGGGTGCACGCAACTATCGAATCTCACCGGTTGATACACAAATAGCGATGATCCAGTGCACGTGACATACCCGTCAGTTTCAGGGTCACGGTGTCGGCGACACCACGCAACATAAAGCGACGCCAAAAAAACGCATCGCCCTTGCTCGTATCACGCATGTGCGAAATCACAGACACGTTTCCTGCGCTTTTGTGGCGCTGACTGCCGCTCCGTACTTCGATTGCTGTCGCCGCTGATCAAACACACTTTAAATTTTTTTTTTTGTGATGGTGCCAATGTTACTTGATGTTTGTTCGAAGGCACTGCCACAGTGACGCTGGGTCCGATTGTAATAGTCATGGTTGGTGGACAAACAATGGCCGGGGACGACACGGAACTATGCGCAAGATCTGAGAATTGTGTCACCACCGCAGAACGAAATAATGACGCACGTTTTCCCTGATTTAAAGCAACTGTCGGTGAGCAAGGATGGAAGAACTATGCGTGATGGAACAAAATTAACATAAATCACCATTTTTTTTCTTCACGACGCTGCAACAGGTTTCCGGCCATAAGCTACCACCGTTGATTTATTTGCCATTTATTTACTTGATTGCAGGGAGTGTCACGGCTGGAAGTGGCTCAGAGTGCAGTAATGGTTCTGAACGGGTTCCGTGTTCAGTGTTGAAACTCAAGGGGTTCGGAGTTATTTGTCGGGACTGAAGGGTTCGGAGTACAGAGTTAGGGATAATGATATTTTGATTAAATGTTCGGGTTTCAGGTTTCAGATTCAAGACTGTACCGACCTCACTCCTAAGACATATCTAGATCTATCTACCAATCTACCCAGATCCAGATCTACCCAGGCCCAGATCTCCCTATCTTGTGAATGTCTCAATATTTTCGTGTTCATTGTTCAATGTTCCATACATTGTCAGTGTTTCCTGTAAGCTGTTCGAATGCCATTGTATGGTCCGTCGTGATTCGCGGTATGCCCACAAGTACACTTTCCTCTGTAGTGGCGCCGTTTACATTCGACATATACAGAGCTTCCTGCGGCTCATCTGTGCAGATTTCGGGCGTGACAAGCCACATTGGCGGATCCTAATTCGGGGCGAGCTGGCGTAAGGTGGGAGTCTAGCCGCGCCCCGCTGGCCAGCGACTGGTCCACACCTGAAGCCGGCCCGCTGGCCAGCGACTGGTCCACACCTGAAACCGGCCGCTGGCCAGCGACTGGTCCACACCTGAAGCCGCCCCGCTGGCCAGCGACTGGTCCACACCTGAAGCCGGCCCGCTGGCTAGCGACTGGTCCACACCTGAAGCCGGCTCGCTGGCCAGCGACTGGTCCACACCTGAAGCCTGCCCGCTGGTCAGCGACTGGTCCACACCTGAAGCCGGCCTGCTGGCCAGTGACTGGTACACACCTGAAGCCGGCCCGCTGGCCAGCGACTGGTCCATACCTGAAGCCGGCCCGCTGGTCAGCGACTGGTCCACACCTGAAGCCGGCCCGCTGGCCAGCGACTGGTTCACATCTGAAACCGCACCGCGGCCGCTAGTCCCCACCACCGCTGCCACGACACAGTTCAACAGTTCAGCTGCTGACTGTGATTGTGGTCCACCAGATACGTCCCGACGCGAAACGTGAGATGTGTTGGTCTGATCAGGTCATCGTCCCCCTCTCCCCCAGCCCCGTCCGTGCTGCGCCAGCCCACAGAGCCGACGTTGGTCAGTCTGAGAACTGGTGCCACTTCAATGGCCACTCTCTCGTGGCGGCGTATCAAAGCGACGCTCGACATGAGGGGCCAACCGGCGCGGTGGCCCGTGGCCGGCCGTTTGCGACTGACGGCCACCGATCGGACATCTGCCGCCGCCGTGACAGACGTGACAGACATGACAGACATGGCAGACGGCCAGCCGGCTCGGACCGGCGACATCTGCCGCCGCCGTGACAGACATGACATACGTGACATACCTGCCGAACTACCCTCGCCGGGAGACGGGTCTGGACTGTCGAGTGGTGCGGGTCTGTCGCGCGGTCGGTCGCGTGTACCAAATTAATAATTAGATTTCGGCCTAAAAAGTTACAAGGGTGTCATCGCTGTCGGGTGTTGTCTGACAACATTTCGTGTACGCATTTACTGAAGTCTGAGTGTACTGTTTAATTGCTCAACTGGCTGCACAATATACCGTGCAGAGGACAATCTGTTTGAACAACCGAACTAGTTGTCGTGACGCGAGGTCGAAACCTTAGACTATCACGTAGCCTATATAGAGTCCAAAAGACTTTACTACAAGTGATGATCCGTAACCCGGACTTTCTACGACTTTCTACAAGTGTGCCGTGACATCAGATCAACCAACATCAACGCAGACCATCAACACGCATTTCGGCACGGACGGGGAAGGTGATATCGACTACACGCCCAAGCGTAAGTCCGAGCAAAATTCCAAAATCCTTCCAAAATACCACCTCGGATTTTCGACCACAAATATAACTGTCTTTTAAAATTGCATATTAATGCCGTATACCTGTTGTGCACTGAATGCTGTGTGTATGAATTATTGTGTGAACCTGGAGCCGAACTTGAAACATATAATTACCCACAAAGTGAGCGAAATCCCAAAATGTTGTGAAAAATAACTTTGAAAAAATAGAGAGAAAACGTAACGTAATTCAACATGACTGCAATTACATTTTTATAGACTTGCCGACAGCTTCAACAAAATCAGATTGGAAATGAGAGTGCAAGGGCTGAGCCAAAATGCAAAACCGTTTTCGGGGGACACCCACAACAAGCTATGCGATTGGATACGCAAAATGGAACGTATAAATTTCAGCATGGATGACGAATAAATGCAGATAACTTGCATAAAAACGATGTCTGGACCTGCGGTCGAAATCATGCAACGCGTGTTCCTTCATCAACCACATACGACGTGGGCAGAAATCAAACGAGTCATGCGAGAAAGGTACTCTGACCTTTCAGATCGAAAATGCTCACAGGAAAGTTTGCGGAAACTGAGACAGCATTGGACCGAACTAGTTCAAAATTATGGTGAGAGATTACTCGCTCTGGCACGTGAGACATACACGGACTGGGAAAATCCCACGATTCAGGACATTCTGATGGACCTTTTTAATAAAGGCGTTCAGAGTAGCTCGTTGGCAAATAAATTATACAGACAGAATTTCCGAACTCTCGAGGGAGCCATCCAATTTGCAGTGAGAGAGCAGCAGGTGGACAAAGTCATTGAGGTCCGTAGAGGAGTACAGAAAGACGAACCAATGGAGGTTGACTCGAGTGAACTGGATAAGGGAGAGGACAGGATATAGAATTAGAGAAACTAGTTTTGGCGATAGGTCAAACAGTGTAAAAATTAGTAGCAAAGCTGCCAGAAACGGAGAAACCACAGACACAGAACAAACCTCAGCCTAGACCACGGGGATTTCACCCATCATACTAACGTTACCCCCGACCGCCGCGAGCCTATCCCTCAGGACCCTACAATGGACCTCCTCAGCCACGACCCCCTATGGGCCCCAGAACGTGGAGAGCACCGCCAAACCTAGCTTACCGCTGGACTTCAGACGGCAGATCCATCTGTGTGAAATGCGCCAAAATTGGTCATCTTGGAAGGCAGTGCCGCTCTCAACCTATCAGCCAGCCGGAAAACTAATGAGCTCTGTCGCGACTGGCCACCACGATAGGGCTGAGAAAATTCAGAAAGATTGATTGATTGATTGATTGCTTGGGCTTAATTCAGAAAGAGGAAACAAAGAGAAAGAGAGAAAGAATGTTAGGAAAAAGAGAGACCCCGAAAAGCGTAAACAGAAACTGGCACGTGCCCAACAAATTCACATCAAGGCGAACACACCCATGGTTTGGCTTCAAATAGGCAACCAAAAGGCCTATACGCTCGTGGATACTGGAGCCGACATTTCATTGATTTCTTCTTTATTTTGACAAAATCGCGGAGAAAAACATAATAAGTTTATCAGAGTGTCCACGAGATTGCATGCCACTGATATCCGCCAGTGGCGATCGCCTGAAAAATATCGGAGTCGGAACCTTGTAGAGGACCTGAACCAGGAATGCATGTTGGGAAATGATTTTTTTTAACGAAGTTTGTAGCGAAATTATATTTTGAAAAGAAAGTCCTCTGCATCGAAGGAAACATGCTTTCACTGAGACCACAAAGGCAGATCAGTGAGTAGGCGAGCTCACTAGTCCGAGTCAAGGGAAGAATCCACATTCCTGCCAACACTGTCGTGGTATGCCTAGCCTTCATCAACCGTGTCCAACTAGTCGATCAAAATTGTCATGTACGCTCGCTGGATAATATGCCATTGATCTCTGAGGAACCTGGTTTATTCATAGCCGAAGTAGTCGCAAGACCTGATCAGCATAAGCGCCTACCAGTCCCAATTGTCAACGCCACTACACGATATTTATCCTTGTATCCAGAGCAAGTGATAGCATTCGCTGAGACTATAGACGATTCTGACCTAGAAAACCTGTTCGACATGACCCGAGACATTGAACTGACGCCGCCGACCGCACCATCTGACCCGCTTGAACGAGCCAAACTGGCTCACTTGATTGGCGCTGACAAAGACAAACTAGAACAGCTGTTACGTGTTAACACTGACCTATTTGCTGAGAATGACGCAGACCTTGGCACGACTGATGTCTTGGAAATGGACATTGACACTGGAGATAACCCACCGATCCGACAAGCTCCTTAAAAACCCCATTCTCTCAGCGAAAATACGTAGAAGAACAAATCAAAGTAATGTGAGAAGCCGGAATCATTGAAGAATCGGACAGCCACTGGGCGGCCCCGATAGTAATTGTTCGCAAAAAAAGACAAAGCAACCGGTTCGCGATTGACTTGATAACATTTAACAAGGTGACCAAGAAAAATAGCTACCCATTCCCGCTAATTGAGGACATCCTTGCCTCTTTGGGAGGTGCAAAATTATTTTCGTCTTTGGATTTAAAAGCTGGTTATTGGCAAATTCCGATGTCAGAGGAGAGCATCCTAAAAACAGCATTCACGTGTTTTCTAGGCCTGTGGAACATTCGAAAAATGCCATTTGGCATCTGTAACGCGCCATCGAAATTCATGGAGTTGATGAACAAAGTGTTGTCTGGAATTAAAAATCAGTTTGCAAAGGATTAAATCCACGACACAATGGCATACTCGAAAACGTTTGACGAACATTTGTCCCATCTTGAAGAAGTTTTCCGCCGACTACGAAAAGCGAAATTGAAACTAAAACTTTCGAAATGCGACGTCTTGAAAGAAAAAGTCCAGTACTTCGGACACGTAGTGTCAGCTTCTGGCATCCAGCCAAACCCTGAGAAGGTTGAAGCGATTCAACATATGGCAGCCCCGACCAACGTCAAGGGAGTCCGCTCATTTATCGGTACGTGTTCATACTACCATCGCTTCATTCCGAACTTCAGTCAAATCTCAGCGCCACTTATAAACCTCACTAAGAAACATGCAACATTTGATTGGACAGACGAGTGTGAACATGCTTTTGAAACCCTGAAACAAAAGCTAGCTTCTGCGCCCGTACTGGCATATCCAGACATCACGAAAGAGTACAAATTATACACGGATGCCTCCCAAGAAGCGATTGGAGCCGTGCTAGTACAGGAACACGGAGACAATGAAAGGGTGGTACAGTATCTGTCGAAACAATTGAACGAAACACAACGTAAATGGCCAATAGTCCAGAAGGAGGACTATGCATGCATATGGTCTGTGCAAAAATTACTCCAATATCTGCTTGGATCCAAATTCACCATTCTGACCGATCACCGACCGCTCACCTTCTTGAACCTGTCAGAAATGGTGAATCCAATGGTGCAGAGATGGGCTATCATGCTTTCAGAGCACAACTGTGAAGTAATTTATATGAAAGGAAGCAAAAATGTCGTTGCAGAACATCTCGGTAGAATGCACGAATCAGACCGAGCCGTGAATGTTATAGATTCAGATCATGTTCCCATGGGTGATCTCCGCCAAACCGAGTTCAGGGAACCAGAGGAAAATCTAAGCAGAGAGGAAAAATTCAAGGACACACTAGTAAAATGGGAGAATATAGAGAAACTTCAGAAGGCAGATGAGGACCTAGCAACTATTCGAAAAATCATGAACGACAAAAATCACGCAGATTATCGAGACATCGTTTTACACTACATGGAATTAGATAAACTCATCTACAAAATTAGCGACGGACCTCGCTGTGGACCATTTCCAGGCTTACAAATCTGCGTGCCCAAATATTTGAGACAGGAAGTGTTGAAAGAGATGCACGAAGGTTTCTTCGCAGGACACATGGGACTCACCAAAACGTACGAAAAGCTTAAATTTACATATTACTGGAATGGAATGTGGAGAGACACTGGCTTATCTCAAAGCTTGCGTGCCTTGCACAGGACGCAAAGCCAAGGCAGCCCAGCACCCATACAGGTGATGCCAGTACCTCACTATCCTTTTGAAATGATTGCTATCGACACTTGTGGACCATTCCCAGAAACGCAAAAAGGTAACCGCTACGGCATCACGATCATCGACTTGTTTTACTCTTGGCCTGAAAGTTTTTGCACTGAACGAAAGGATGTTCATACCGTCGCAAAAATCCTTGTGGAATAAATTATTCCACGCCATTCATGTCCACGCGTAATTCTTTCGGACATAGGAACAGTATTCAGAAATGCCATTGTAGACGAGCTGGAAACATGTTTGAATATTCGCCATATCACCACCAGTTCGTATAGGCCGCAAAGTAACAGCCGTTGCGAACGCTACCATCGATGCCCAAACGACATATTAGCAAAAACAATTAACAAAAATCAAGATCATTGGGATACAAAAATTCCCGCCACTCTTGCCGCTTATCGGACCAAAAACATTGGAAGCTCCGGAACCATTTCGCCATTATTGACACTGTACGGCAGAAACCCCGTTCTCCCTTTGGATGATTTGCTCGAGCCTAAAATGAAATATCACAGAGGACTATGTCCCAAAAATGCTGTCCGATTTCCATGAAGCGTACAGCCACGTAAAGACACATATCGTAGAGAGCCATGAGAGGAACCGGGAGTACGCAGAACGCAAAGCCAAGCCGTGAAATTTCAAAATTGGAGATCCCGTATATTATTATGACACAACGGTACAACCTGGCACGTCGCCAAAATTGTAGCTGCCCTGGAAACCATACTTTCGGATTATCAAGCAGACTAGCCCAGTAAATTATGTGATCAGAAATTAGACCACCGGTAAGACCCGGCTAGTACATGCCCATAAATTACGGCTATCCGACCCGAACACAGCATGGGAACCCACCAAGGATCAAGACGAGCCAATGAACCAGAAATATTTAGAGAAAACGTCAAAAGTAGATGGTATCACCCCTAAACGAATGCAACCTTCCAGGCCAGCGAAACGGGCCGAGGCCGGCCCGAGCTACAGTCCATGTGAGGATTAGCCCATGGACGTGTGCAGCCCATCGAGAGCAAAGGATGATGAAACCGCTGAGTTGATAGAGTGCATACCTGGCTCGGTGCAACCATCGTCGGTCGAGTCTGACCTGCCGGAGAGATCACCTCTCACCCAGTCAGCAGATGTGGCTGAGCACTTACCAGTACCAAGTAATACCGAGACAGACATTTCTCTGTCTGGACCAGTTCAGAGGAACAAAAGGCCGTGGTCGTCGACTAGTGAGTCAGACGACGATGCCCCACTTTCGGAATTAGTTCAACGAAACAAAAGACCACTTTCCTCTTCTAGTGATTCAGAAGACAATTTACCCTTATCAGAATTAGCAGAACGCCTAAAACGACCACTGCCCACGTCCATTCATTCAGATCCTGAAACTTCACAATCGCAATTAACGAAACGTCCAAAACCTCCAAATAGCGAGTCAGAAGATGAACTTCCGCTTTCAAAATTAGCCAAACGCTTGCAGGATTCGACTGAAAGCCCAGTGAGGTCAGTCCCTGAAAAACGACTGTTAAGCGAATCTACGGATGAGGATCGTCCGCCATAC
The DNA here is from genome assembly GCA_034440615.1 of Ashinkailepas kermadecensis. NCBI lineage: Eukaryota > Metazoa > Arthropoda > Thecostraca > Neolepadidae > Ashinkailepas > Ashinkailepas kermadecensis. Next base: position 59,440 of record JAOTOM010002414.1, read on the forward strand.
AAACTTCAAATTCACGATGACTCTGCTACTGTAAGGAGGCTTACATTCTTTAGGCACGAAGCTTTCAATATTTTCCCATCGACCAGGCCGCAAGACGCCCGGCCAGATCCCGGCCACCGTCTCCCTCCCCTCTCGTATTGCCCTGAAGCTGAACCCGACCCTCGGTACGTGTCGCGATCAAAGGCGGCATGGAAAAAACAACATCAGCCTCGCGTCTAGACCAAAACAACAGAAGGGTCCCCGGCCAGCTGTGAGCCAGCCCCGGTGAAAACTCTCAGTGGAAATTTCCAGACATACAGACCGTCCTGACAGCCCCAGGATGCTTCACCATACACACGGCCTAAGGGGAAGAAAAAGAAAACACTCCCACCAATCAAGAGGAAGAACGCAATTCGGAGCCCTGGGAGTGGCCAAAAGAGTGGAGGAGGCGGGGCTACAGCAAATCGAAGAAAACTTACATCCAGACAGAAAAAGGCTCGCTCTCGATCTCTCGCGGACTCTCTCTCTCACTCGGGCAGTCTCTCACTCACGGACGGAGCTCAGACAGCGTCGAGACGACCGAAGAGGCCAACCGAGCAACACAAACGTGAGTGCCATCGGTCTACCATGCCTTCTTCCTTCTTCCAAACCGGCCTATTTTCTATCACAGCCATTCCCCCTTCAACCTAATTCATTGTTGACATGAGCGGGGTCGTCTTATGGGGGGGGGGGAAATGCGACTATGTGATGTGTGCGGTATATGCGACACGGCCGGTGGCGCCGACGTCGCACGCTTAGTATGGAAGGGCAGGTTATGTAGGTATGTATGGGGAGGAAGTATGTCGCGTGCAAGAATGGAGAGGTGGGAGATGACGAGTAGTGTGTGTGTAAGCAGTGCGTGGGCGTAATGTGATGCGGTGTATATAAATGTAAATATATTAGATTATGCATACGAATTTTGTGGTGGCATTAGCAGAGACACGGAGCAGTTGCCCAGTCTTTGACGTGCATAATTAACGGTGAAAAGGAATATTTGGGATAAAAATGAGGCATAGCTTAGGCTAACGATCAGGGATCCTAGGCACAAACCGCATCCTAACATCCGCCTTTAGGACCCTGGGCCGGAGTGGGGCGTGAAAATGACTATCGTTCGGTCTGACAGTAAGCACGTTGAAAACTGTGCTTGCAACATCCATGTTTTCACCTCGTAGTCCAAAGCGTTCGACCCTCACATTAACCGGAGATAAAGATGTAATATTATAGCCTAACTACCCGCCGTGGTGCAAGCTAATAAAAAAAAATCCAAAAACTCTTGGGGCGTCATCCAGCTGTGTTCAGTGGCGTAACTTTCGTGAGAACCCAGATAGCATTGAGATCGGATGCCGATGGCCGAGTCAGTGACCCTCCGTGGGGAATAACGCAACTCGATGACGACAGGATACGACCCTGCCCGAACGGTAGCGTAGTAAATACCTCGGCAATCAGGTGGACGGAGGAGAGGGTATTTATGTCTAGAACAGAAATGGCGTCCGTGCCTCGGGCGCTGAGGGATGCGAGCTGCGCTTTTCGCTTTGACCGGGTCACCAACAGCCGACAAGTAGGTGTAGATAGTACAGTGTGTACTTCCCGACACAAAGGATGATGCTCACATGCTGTTTGAGATTTGCCTAAGAAGTAATAATGCTATAGGAAGTCAATTTAAAAGCGAGGCGGACGACCTGCGAGCCGTCCTCCTTTGGACTGAACGTTCCCGGGTAATGGTAATAAGTGTTTATGCCAGTTGAAATTGTCTAGAATATTAATGTTGTTATATATATATGATCTGCGTTTGGATGATGTAGAATTGCGAGAGCGTGCGATGAACGGATACTTCGGGGGCATTACCTCAATTGCTCTGGTTCTTTGACTGCGAAATCCTGCTGGCCTCTGTGACCCAGGGGCACAGATGGGGGCGGACATAGCATGCAGGTGGGATAGGCCGTAAGGGAGGCCCCACCTTGCGTCCGTCGAGCTTGGCGCCGAACGATACAATAAGGTAATGCAAAACACTGCACGGTCGCGAGTCCGTCCCCCATTCGCTATAGGTTTGGGCACGGAGCTGTGTAGCGTTTCGGGGGAACGTCCGGACAGGTTTGGCGTGCCGTAAGCCCCGAGGCTGAAAGGGTAGGGCAGGCTAGGTTATATAGACGGCCAGGGGACGTGCCCAACGTGGTAGGGATCCGTGCCCGCCCGATGACACCGTTCACCTGGTCGTACAGTGTACGGCGAATAAGGCCCGGTGCGGCATCGACTATTTTTAAGGTTAGGTAGTTCAGTCAAAGACACCAGAGCACTTGTATAAGCCCTCGGAGCCAGTACGATGAGCCCCTCGTGGCAGTTAAGACTTCATCCAGGCGAGGAACGCTGTCAATAATGGCGAGGCCAGCTATGATGGCAGTGGAAGGTTTACATATTCGGACAACCTACCATAAAAACAGGACAATGGTCTGCCGATATATGTGTTTGTGTAACGCTGAGGGGGGGGGGGACGGACAGGAGCAACATTTGGGGACCAAGCATTTCATTAATTAATAATGAGAGAATGAACGGGACGAGCGAATGTGAAGTGAATGAGGATAATTAATGTGTGTTAGGTAGCTTTAAGGACCAGCGGAAACCGTTAGGGGCTCAATCACAGGCACCTATTTCGAGCGGAACATTGCACAAACTAATACTACTATTGGCATCCAAAGGTCCCAACTCGGGACAAGTCATTCAAACCACGGACAAATTTAATTCTCATTAATCGTCTAAATACAATGTATTCGTTCTAATTTGGCTAGAAGCACTCATTTATCTATATGGTATTCCCAAAACTTTGACCTCGCACACATATAAATTCGTGTTAGGGACTTGTTAGGTAGCTCAAACAACATCAAACCGGCTGGGGTTTGGGGAATGTGTGGTGGAGGTGGCGAGGAAACACAGCACAACACACCCCCGACATAGGCATAATCAGCAAGGGAGTGATTTAGCTCAGTCTTAATTACCCCAGTCTGAGTCTAGAGTCAGCCCATGTTCAGCCGTGCTAAAGTGCAGTCTTAGTTAAAATAAGCCCCAATAGTTCAGATTGGCCCTTAATAAATCAGATCAGTTTCAGTTTAGGCTAGGTTAGCATTACTTTTTCACACACCCAGCACAGCTCCCACAGCTCCTTTACTCACACACCCCGACATCCCACACCACCGCATCCACTACCACCCCCACACCCCACCGACGGCAGAGCCGCCACCCCTACACTACCTCCACTGATTACGAAGGTGATGTCGACGTCACACCTGATAAAACAAGTGTATTCGCGGATTTTGTGGAGAAGCAGAACGCAATGATGTTAGCACAAAATGAAACCATGATGAACCAATTCAAATTACAAATGATGATGCTCCAATCGATGCTTAAGTAACGGCTCAAGTAGATATATCGGTGAAAGATACCTTGGAAAATGAAAAAGACAACATAGTTCACATCCTTGGAGAAAATGTATCCCTCATGAACCATACCAACGCGGAAGTACAAACAAGCTGAGAGGCGATCAACCAGATCAGCCGTTTGGTGAACAATCTGACATACCAGGTCTCAAATCTGGAACATACCGAACTGCAATACTTTGGAATTTACATTTCACTTCAAACCCAAATTGCCAAGGTGACTGAAAACGCTCGAGACATCATTCAACAAGCTAACACTCAACTTTCGGAATTGCAGATGCAACTCAGCCTTTTGGCTCATGGCATCCTGTCTCGATCATTGGTAAAACCAGCTCAACTAAGTCGAATTCTTTAAACATAAAAAATGCCCTACCCAATGGTAAAGCTTTACCCTACCGGACCAACAAACTCGAGGAATACTACCGGATCATTCATACCTCACCGACCTTCGTGAAATCCAATCCATACATGACGCTGCCGATCCCCATCGTAACCATTCCGGACCGCTTCAACGTCTTTGAAATCTTCAATACGAACCTACCTAGCCACAACTTGTCTTTGCAAACGAAATTTGAAACAGGAAACGCGAAGTTCTTTGCCATCAGCGAAGACAACACCCGCTTTATGGAGATATCTGAAGATATCCACTTGTGTCTACGACAACAGTTACCCTTCTGCCACTTTCACAGTGCAGAACGATTCACAGCGACGACCGCGTCCTGTGTGAAATCACTGCACCTACGCGAAACCAACGAAATTAACACACAGTGCAAGGCACTCGTGTCCTTTAAAAGTACCCCGACAGGTTTGGATGTAGAACGAAATCTTTGGCTGATCACTTCAGGATCAACAATGAACATTCAAATAGTTTGTGCCAATGGTACTTCGGAATTCACCACGACCAACCCCGCACAGTTGGTGCAACTGAACAATGGCTGCACAATCCTTTCCAAGTATTTTCGAATCCCCAAGGCCAGCTAAAAAAATGTCGCTTATGGACGTCAGCCATATGAACTTCTTGCGATCACAGCTGACCCAGTTGGTCGAGCTGATGGAGCAGACCATTCGAACTCGGCTACCTAGCCTTGACAGCGGCCCCGACACGGCAGCCCTGTCGATGTTACCCGACCTCGACATTCCGATCTCCCGTCTCAGCTATCAACTGCAAACAACACGTGGACTCCGCTAACATATAGTGTTAGGACATTCAGCATTGGTTATCCCGGTGGTATTGATGCTGGTAGCCGCAACAGGTGTCATCGTGTATTGCCTTGTGCAACGAAAACAGAGTTCTGTCCCAACCTGCCCTAAAACGCAACCTTCAACCCTTCAACCCATCCCGCTCGGTGAAGACGTCATCGTCATCCGTGCTGGCCATGAGCCAGCATCAACACGACCTGACAATCGGGCGTGACGAGTCGGTCACGCCAGGTGCCGCAGGACCCGACCGCGCACACGCCACCTCAGGCCGACTCCCGCCGCCGCCGACATGGAGTTACAGATCTACCGGGTGCTCGCTGTCAGACGAGGCAGTACTGATATGGAGTAATTGGTGGAGTGGAACAGATTCCCCCATCAGAGGCGACCTGGGATGAGGTTGCCTACCTCCCGGACAACCTTCTGTTTCGACTAGCGGCCCCAGGTGCGACTCTACCGATGAAAAGGTACGGGCCGAAAGGTCGGCCTGGACCGCGCAGTCAGAAGCCGCGCACATACCATCACCATGGTGACTGGTGTGACGTCTGCGGCCACGTCACAAGCCACGGGGCAGATGACCCTTGTGAATCGATCCCTCGGGCTGCCGCCACGCTCGGCACCCATGAGAACCCGACGGCTGGAGAGGCGCTGACGAGCGTCGCCGCTGCGGACGCAAGCGCTGCCGCAAGTGACGCGAACGTCGCCGCTGCGGACGCGAGCGCCGTCGCAAGGGATGCGAGCGTCGCCGCTGCGGACGCGAGCGCTGCCGCAAGGGACGCGAGCGCCGCAGCAAAAGACGCGAATGCCGCCGCTGATGACGCGAGCGCCGCCTCTGTCAGCGCAACCGCTGCCACCGAGAGCGCGGCTGGTGGCATACATAGCAGCCATGCTGGTGGACATTCACAAACGTGTGCTACGTTTTCACGAATACCTGGCAGAGCGCCAGAACGAGGACGACAGTGATCCCGACGAGTAAAAAGTGCGGAAAATGCCGCACTTCGAAGTGTTGAACGTGGGCAGAGGTCACCCACGTTCCAACGTTCCCCTTCGGAACAGGACTGAACAGTACAACATAGTGCGCGCGCGACAGTTATCGCCGAGTGCTGATAATGTATCGTTCGCCACGTAATAGGATACTATGTATTTACTAACATGGACTAGAGTATGGGTATCCCTTAAAGAACCCTTATACTAACCCGCGTATAACTTGTGTGTAATAGGAACTCGTGCTAATTTGTCGTTGTATCGTGAGTGTTTGTTGACTTGTGTGTACTAGTAGAAGGCCGTGAAATGTCTAGTGGAATTCAGAATTCCCCTGGAAAGCGAAATTCGAATCTGCGGACCTTGCGATGTGATGTAACAAAGTTTCCATAAAATGCACTTTTTGGCAGTCCCATGACTATAATGCAATCCCGTAATTGTACATGCTGTATCCCGTAAGCCAGCCGGCCTGCCGCCCTGAACTACAACGCGAGCCGTAACGGTCCTTCCGGAGGCCGCCGCCGTCACCGGGCCGCCGCCGGAATCGAGTCCGAAAGTCCATCTCAAACAATAGCGTCGGTCGGTGCCGGGCCGACGACCGCTCGCTGGCTGACGGCCGTGACGTGTATACTTCATCAGCCATGGCCGGCCGGGGTGTAGCTGCTGCACTATCCTCACGGGCAGACGGCTCTGGACTGCCGAGCGGTGCGGGTCTGTCACGCTGTCGGTCGCGCGTTCTAAATTAATAACTGGATTTCGGCCTTGTTGTTATTGGGGTTTAGGGGACGCATCAACTGCGTAGGTTATACAGCGCCCATGGATTTCGGCCTTACAATTCAAAACTTGGGATTATCGCGGTCGTCCGTTGTCTAAGAACATTTTCTGTACGTATTTACTGAAGTCTGAGTGTACGGTTTAATCGCTCTACTGGCTGCACAATATACCGTGCAGAGGACAATCTGTTTGAACAGCCGAACTGGTTGTCGTGACGCGAGGTCAAAATCCTAGACTAGCACGTAGCCTATATAGAGACCAAAAGACTTTCCTACACTTGTGGCAGTCGCCGCCTTACAGGTGCGGCAGTAGCCTCCTCACAGCCACAGCAGCGGCCGCCTCACAGTCATGACAGCGGCCGCCTCACAGCCATGACAACGGCCGCCTCACAGCCGCGGCAGTGTCCGTCTTATAACCACGGGACCAGCCGCCTCACAGCCGTGGCAGTCGCCGCCTCACAGCCACAGCAGTGGCCGCCTCACAGCCGTGGCAGTGGCCGCCTCACAGCCACAGCAGCGGCCGCCTCACAGTCATGACAGCGGCCGCCTCACAGCCATGACAACGGTCGCCTCACAGCCGTGGCAGCGGACGACTCAAATAGTCATCACAAGTACCACTTTGCCAAGTAGTTGCTACCACTTTGCCACATCTCTACAGACGTAAGATAGTCTAAACTCTGAAAGTGTCTGAAACGATTTGTAGCGGGAAATCACAGTTCCTTCCATCGCCCCACCCTCTCCCAATGCTTGCAAGGGCAAAGTTGTTCAAGCGAGGTTTCTTTGCAGCACTTTTTCTGTGATACAGTCTGTGCATGCCACGTTAGGGGCGTTCCGCCGAACGATCAACTGATGTGAGACGTTTTGGTGGTCAGCACGTGGCTTGTGCCAAACATGGCACATATGCAGATAAGCCACAGATGTACCACCTTGCCGAGACTTGCACTGCGAGCACGGCAGTTTCTTCAGGGCGTGGTAAGCGGCGCGGACGGACTCTGGCGGCACGGCTTTGGGAATCAACCCGCCAATATGCAGGCGATACGCAGCCGCCGGTGCAATACCGACGACAGATTAGGTCGGCGACGCCTGGATGGCGCGCCGGTACTGACTATGCGGATGTCGTCCATCTTGTAGGACAACTTCTTGCTGTTGCTGTTCTTGAAGCAGTCATGCGAGTCCATGCTCTTAGTTCGGCTCTTGCAGTGCGGAGCCAGGACCGACGTGAAGGCCGATATCCCGCTTACCTTCATAAAATAGAAAGGATCCGCAGAAAACGCAATGCATGCAGGGAACATATAAATAGGTGATGGTGGGGTTAACTGAGATCAACGCTAATATTGCGAATTTGAATTCAAATATTTGGTTGGCCATAAGATATCAGGATACTGCACCAACGACCCAAATCTTGCACCATGGCATTATCCCACTCAGTTGAACATTGGAGAATATGCTATTGATATGAATCAGAATAGGGTGTGTACATATACCACCGGATCAGTGACTGCCAGGGTTGGAAAAACAGGCTATTCATGTATTTTTGGCATCCAGAACACTATCCTCTCGAGGAAACCTTCCTTGTTTTGTCTCACTTGGAGGTTCAATGGTGCTGTTTGACAATAAATTGCTCTGTGATGTGTTCAAGATTCACTGGGAAGTGTAAACCAAGATTCTGATGTTATAGGCTGAGAAGCAATATACCTATGCAGGATATTAAGGTGGCAGGACGCTGAGCATGAATGCCAAGCTATTTGTAACGACAATGGTACCTAGGTGTAGTGAGAAACAGTATATCTATGCAGGATATTCAGGTGCCAGGACGCCCAGCTTGACTGCCAAGCTATTTGTGACGCCAATAGTACAAATATAAATATGGCAGGAATCACTCTCTAAAATGCTCGTCAGACGTCATGAGCGGACATAATACCGGTAGCGTAGCTCTGGTGGTGAGTTTGTGAAGGAACACCACCAGAGTGGGCTTGCTATAATTAATGCTATATTCTAGTTTCTAGAGGAGGTGCAAGTACGTTCAAATGGTCAGACTTGAACAACATTGAAACAAGCTCTCTTATGATGTGTAGTTCATTTTATTATCAAATCATTACACCCTGACACTTTGCCCTTAACGTGAAATGGGAGCAATTGGCCACTCAACATCTTGTAATAAAAACGTACATACATCTTCTGTGTGATGTGCTGACAATTTCCAATGTTCTTAACTAAACGAAAATCGAACGTGATACATGTTTGTACCATCTTGAATAGCTTCCATGAAGGTTGAACCCTGTCACTTTTGCACTAAATTCCAGAATTTGAGTCCCAAGTTATCATATTGCATTCCTTTAAATTGTATATCAGATGTTCTACATTACTGAAATAATTTTCAATGGCCTCAAATAAACCGGCATAAAATCAGCTGCCTTCTGATGCCATACTCGACTACTTTCAACGATATCTAAACCTTCCATTTTTTAACTTTTAACATGAAGTTTTCCGGCATTATTGAGGTGCTGGCATGGCTCGATGCACGTCAAGCGCCGACGCTTGCTGTCCAGAGGATCCGTAGGGCAGCCGAGCGGTGGCACGACAAAAAGTAAAGTTCCACCCTTCAACAATACTAGGCAAAATCGACTCTGTCACGCCAAAATGGTGTAGGTGAAATTCACGGTTGTAGATGCATTCTTTCCATTCAACGCCCATAAGCGTAATGTTCTGAAACAATATCGAGAAAACCTGTCGGGGTCAACTCCAGTGGTGATGGAATTCATGCCAGGCACATCGCCTTTCGCTTCAAATATGAAAATCTACCTGTAACTTTGGCGTTAGGGCACATTAGCATTTAGGGAGTGATTCGCGCCCCCAAAGCGCGCCCCGCCACTGAATGTCTGGCGGTCGGGGACGGGCCGCGGGCCGCGGGGCCTGCCGGCTATGGTGGAAAATAGTTCCATAAGCCAATACTCAGAGTAACAATATGTGCAATATATCACTGTAAGTGGCAATGAAATTAACGTCTGAAGGCAAGCTAAGTTTCATAAATGCACTTCGCATCATATTTTATGGAGAAAGAGCCTCATAAATTGTAACTATATTCTCGCGCACGCACTAGTGAACATCCGGGCGCGCTTGTCGCGAGCGCATATTTCAGGAATCAGAAATCAGGAACCTAGCTGTTTTCTTTCTTTTCTGGAGATCCCCTCGATGTCCGCATTAACATTGCGTCTGACGCCTAATGTACATTGCTACATACAATGTACATACATACATTGCTGCTTTTAGCCGCTTAAATCGCTGCCATTTTCTTCAATCGATTTGAATGCAACCTTGGCTTAACAAATTAATATGTGGTGATGGATGGTGCTCCTCATGATCGTATGTTGCGAAAAACATGCACCTATGATCACCTGCATACATTCACTTTCAAATATTAACTCTGAATGAGTGACGCATCTTAGATGTCACATATTAAATATGGAAGCGCAATTGGCTCTCTATGACCACTATAGGGATGACACCCCCCTGTGGTAGGTGAATATAGACACTTGGAAATCAGATTGGAATATTTTGCAGTCTTGTATATATTTGTGCACTTTTCAGGCGTTCATTTGAATGTCATTGTCAGGCGTACAAATGTATGCATGTATGTATGCATGTATGCATGCATGTATGCATGCATATACACATGCATATATGCATATATATATATATATATATATATATATATATATATATATATATATATATATATATATATATATATATGCATGTATGAATGCATGAATGCACTTGTCCAATCACTTCCACAATTACAACAGTGTGGCTCTTCCGATACTGGTCGCGATGGTATGATACCTAAAGGTTAGATTCATGAAAACAATGTATCCCAAGTTTCAGAATGGTATAGGACTGGTGCTGGAGGAAGTAGAGGATGGGGGTTTTGGTGTTGGAGGAACTCACCTGCAGTAACCCAGGTGAGTTACTGCAGCCACAAGGCGCAGCGCTTTCTGTTCTGTTCTGTTCTGTTTATCGGGTGATTCACGACGCACTTTATGCACAATCACGGCTAATGGCGCCGCCCACACTGTTTCGCCGGTGGGCCGCGGGACTGGGAGATGTTCGGAGCAGTGCGAGTACGCAACGCTTTCAAACCTAGATAAGATCAGAAGAAGGGTTTGGGAAGGTAGGATCGGAAATGTGGTGTAAGTACATTAAGCAATACAAAACAAGATGATGATGAGCAATGTAGTAGTATCTTGTCGAACTCTTCGTCTTTCTTCCATCTATCTAAGTTAATCTTATGTGAAGTGTCTAAAGGTTCAACACCCATATGTTCGGCATCTCTTGGGCTAATGCAGGTGCTAATTAGCGATCTTCTCGTTAGCTACTTTTAAGATGACCCTGAGAGACACCAAAACATGCCTAGCAGAGGCGCAGCCCAAATAAATACACTATATTACTCGCGAGTTTTAGCTATTTCCACGACGGCAAACCCTAAATTATGTTCAACATTTTTATATTCACCGACGTTTCCTCTTCGACATTTTTTTTGGGGCGGGGGGTCTCCTAGGAAAATCCTGGTTGCACCACTAAAGCCTAAGATCTCATTTGCACAGCGCCAGTGTCACCTGATGCGGCAGTGGGAACTTGTAGATATGGAGAAGAGGAGGGGCATATCCGACAGCCGGCTTTGAATCAGTCCACAATTCGTTCGCCACCTAGTTTACTATCTCTCATAAATTCGCAACAACTGGATATTTCTTCATGAGGACCCGGCCACCAAAAGTGCTGTTATATTGCCCATAGTGTGATGCTGGTCTTCAACGGGCACGATGCGTAGATACTGATCTGGGCGGGCAGGGGGCGTTCACATCTTCCAAAGTTCATAACTTTCAACATTCATCAATTCAAATTGGAAGTGAACTTTAAAAAATTGGAAAGTAACATCCAAAGCAGGCAGGATAGGCGTTCGTATTTTTCAAAGTTCATAAGTTCCAATTCGGAAGTAAGCTTCCAAATTGGAAGTTACCTTCCAAAAATTGGACAGATGCTTCCAAAAGTTCGAAGGTTAGGCTAGGTTAGGATAGGTTCGGTTAGACTAGGTTAGGCTAGGTTAGGTTAGGCTAGGTTAGGTTAGGCTAGGTTAGGTTTGGCTAGGCTAGGCCAGATTAGGTTAGGCTAGGTTAGGTTGGGTTATGTTAGGTTATGTTCCGTAATGTTAGGTTAGGTTAGGTTAAGTTAGGTTCCTACGTTCGGCGTCAAACGTAATGTTAATGCGGATATCGGGGAATCTCCAGTAAAGAAAGATAACTGGCAGGTTCCTGATGCCATTCAAGAACTCTGAAATATGCGCCCGCGACAAGTGCGCCCGGATGCTCACTTGTGTGCGCGAAGAATATAGTTACAATTTATGAACTCTGTCTCTATAAAATATGATGCGAAGTGCATACCTTAAAGCTAGCTTGTCTTCAGACGTCAATTTCATTGCCAATTACAGTGATATATTGCGCATATTGTTACTTTGCGTATTGTCTTCTGGAACTATTTTCTTGATCTTCATCCACCATAGACGGTGGGCCGCCGGCGGCGCAGCCCGCGCCTCGCGGCCCGCCGTCACGGCCGCCCGCCATTCATGGTATGGCGGGGCGCGGAACCATCCCCTGAATGGGCCCCAACGCCAAAGTTACAGACTGATTTTCATATTTGAAACGATAGGCGATGCGACTGGCATGATCTCCGCCACCATTGCAGTTGAGGCCGATAGGTTTCCTTGATATCGTTTAAGAACATAACGCTTGTGGGCGTTGAATGGAATGAATGCATCTACAACAGTGAATTTCTCCTACACAATTTTAGCGTGGTAGAGCCGATGTTGCTTGGTATTGATCCAGACTGGAACTTTATTTATGTCGTGTCACCGTTCGGCGGCCCTTCGGATCTTCTGGGCAGCAACTGTCGGCGTTTGACGTGCATCGACGCATGCCAGAACCTCAAATATGCCTGAAAGCTTCATGTCAAAAGGTGAAAAATGGTAGAGTTAGATATCTATAAAAGTAGTCGAGTATCGCATCAGAAGGCAGCTGATTTTATATCGCTTTATTTGAGACCAATGTAAACTGTTTCGTCTACGTAGAACATCTGATATACAATTTAAAGGAATACAATTTGATAATTCGAGACACAAACCTTGGAATTGAGTGCAAAGATGACAGGGTTGGATATCTATAGCAGTAGTCGATTATAGCATCAGAAGGCAGTTGATTTTATGTCGGTTTATTTGAGACCGTTGGAAATTAATTCGCAAATGTCGAACATCTGGTATACAATTTAAAAGAAAACAATGTGATAATTCGACACAAAAATCCTGGAATTGAGTTAAAAATGACAGGGTTAGATATCTATAAAAGTAGTCGAATATGGCATCAGAAGGCAGTTTATTTTATGTCGGTATCCTGGTTGTTTTGCAAGTTCGTTTCCAATTTTTGGAAGTTAACTTCCAATTTGGAAATTATGAAAGTTAGAAATTATGAACTTTTGAAGATATGATACGCCCTGATCTGGGCCATTTGGTGTTTCATACCGCTCACACTTCACCCTAGATAGAATCTGAAACTTATGTATCTTGTTCGGAGAGTGGTATTCATTCAGCCGAAAAGTTGTACGGGACTCCGGAAGCGCTGCCTATCGGCGTCGGGTTACAACACCATACAGGAAACCGTACAGGTGTCGGGTTACAACACCGTACAGGAAACCGTACAGGCGTCGGGTTACAACACCGTACAGGAAACCGTACAGGCGTCGGGTTACAACACCGTACAGGCGTCGGGTACAGGCGTCGGGTACGTCGGGTAACACCGTACAGGCGTCGGGTTACAACACCGTACAGGAAACCATCAATTTGCTGTTTTCATACCGACAATAATGACACAATTGTAGGCAACATGCCGATCTGTAGAGTGGCAGATAGTGCTACTAGTCTATTGTTCACCCGCAATCTCTCCTCAATGGCGCATTCAGCTTGTGGACCGGACCAGTTTGCCATCCATTCTTTCGTTTCGAGCAAGTGAGAATAAAAGCCGGCTGCCAGCGATTGGATGGCGGCGAGGCGTGACATTGCACCGGGGAGGCGGCTGTTGGAGGGCGAAAAACAGTACTTTGACATTTAGTCGTCAGCAGTGGACTGGTGAAATGCTTGCGATCTTGTTATTGTTGAAGCTGAGGATCTCCACCGATGAAGACTCAGGAAGGGTTAGCAGAGCTAAAAACAGACCGAGGTTTTTATTTGGGGACGCAAACTATTATGAAGCATATGTCGTCACGGCGTCATGTCACTCCACCGGCAACCACACGGGAGCACCATCGCACAAGGTCTGGATCACGAACACGCTGACCGGTGCCCGGTGCCTCACGGTCACCTTCGGTGACGTCACACCAGATCACGTGCTGGCCAACACCGAACAACCTTTCAGGCAAAAAGCCGAGGTCACAAAAATGGTCCGCCCTCGGCTGAGAACTGAGTACCGGGAGGTGGACATTGCATTGTCCATTGGATGGTGCACTTCTGAACTTCTAAGACACTTCACATTCTCTTGGAGCTCAGACGTGGTCGCTTGCCAGCGACACCAGCAGTAGTCATCCACAGCAGCAGGGCGAAGAGGCGAAGAGGCGAAGAAGGACCCTTGTCGGCCTTTAGGCGTTTTGTGAGATCTAGGGGCTTTAAATCAATATATCAATACTAATGGGCATCGTGTTATTGGGCCTCCGGACAACAACACAGCGCACCCTGCTGGGCGTTCAGTTTTCTCGTGACCTTCATGAGCCTTCTGTCAAGACTAATGAATCTTCTGGCCTGGATCCTCAAGATAGTACGACAGGGCCTCGTGTCGGGTGTTGGGGCGCTTTATTGAGCTCTAGGGGTCTCCTGTTAACCCGCGCCGTCTCGGGGGGTTGATATGCCCCCACCCCCCAAGGGTTTCCGCGGACAGTGAAAGAACGGCGCGCGGCAGCGAAGCGAAATTTAGCATACCTTTTCCCACAACAATTTGGCATGTTGTGTTACAATTTTGAGGTCAGGTCATCTTGGGTCAACGAGTCAGGAAAGATCAAGTGAGGTCACCTTCGGAAAAGTTCAACCAGTCGTCGCGCTTTAACCCTGCCCGTCTTTCCGATCATATCCTCACACCCCGTCTCTGGGGTGGGTGGGTGGGTCGGGGGTGGGGGGTTTGATACAACCCACCCCCCTAATCTCTAAACTAAGCGTCGCACGAAAACGAAAGAGGTGTCATCGGAAAGCGCTCGACGAGTGGGGCCAGACACCACCCCCCAAAATGTTATCCCCAAAAGTGGCGTCACTAGGGGGCCTAAGTTTTCACGACTTGCTTGTCTTTGGCTCTGGGGAGTTCATTTTGGGGAGATTTGAAGAAAGCAAAATATTCTGGGAATCAGAAAGTGAAGGCGAAATCGGCCATGGCCCTAACATTTTTACGCACCCAAAAATGAACATTTTTAAAATCTCAAAATTGAGTTTTCAATTTTCTTAAATTTGTATTTCTCTAACGGGTAGAGTGGACCGAAAAACGTTGTTCGAAGTCAACTTGCTCTCATAAAAAATGAATGCTTACTTTAGCCAGAATCTTCGATTGCTCTTATGGGCAAATATGCAAAACTAATCAGTAATAAAAAATGGGAAAAAAAAAAAATTCCTCCGGTGCATTTTGTTTCGTCCCTAAAGATAAGCAAACGATGAAAGTTTCATTAAAATATCTCTATCCGTTAAAGCATGACGACTGGTTGAACATTTCTGGAGGTGACCTCACTTGACCTCGACTGACTCGTTGACCCTAGATGACCTGACATAACATTTTTGACACAACATGCCAAATTGATGTGGGAAAAGGTATACCAAATTTCGGCGCGCTACTGCGCGCCGTTCTTACACTATCCGCGGAAAACCTTAGGGGGGGGGGCGGTTATCAACCCCACCCCCCGAGACGGCGCGGGTTGACGGATAAAGATATTTTAATGAAACTTTCAGCGTTTGCTTATCTTTAGGGACGAAACAAAATGCATCAGAGGAATTTTCTGTTTTTTCCCCCGTTTTTTATTACTTATTAGTTTTGCATATTTGCCCATTAGAGCTAAAATCGAAGACTCTGGCTAAAGTAAGCTTTTTTTTAGAGGAAGTTAACTTCGAACAACGTTTTTTTCGGTCCGCTCTGCCCATTGGAAAAATATAAATTTAAGACAATTGAAAACACAAAATTTAGAAATTTAAAAAAAAATTGACTTTTGGGTGAGCAAAAATTTTAGGACCATGGTCGATTTTGCCTTCCTGTTCTGATTTCAAATACTTTTTACTTCTTCAAATCTCCCCCAAAATGAACTCCTCAGAGCCAAAAACATGATGTAAGTCGTGAAAACCTAGGCCCCCTAGTGACGTCACTTTTTTGGAGGGGGATTTTGGGGGTGGTGTCTGGCCATACTCGTCGAGCGCTTTCCGATGACACCTCTTTCGTTTTCGTGCGACGCTTAGTTTGGAGATTAGAGGGGGGTTGTATCAACCCACCGAGACGGGGTGTGAGGAAATGACCGGAAAGACTGAGTAATATTTATATGCTATATGTTTTGGGGCCTCCGGATAACATGATATGCCTCCATTTATGCTCCGAGCCCCCACAATTTTGTCAGGAGGGCGAAAAGCATGTTTGGTTCCTTGTTTCGCGGCAGGGGGGGCTGCCTCGCCTCACTGCATTTGGTGCTCTGTTTCGCAGCAGGGGGGGGGGGGGCGGACTGTCCCGCCATCCCTGCATTTGTACCGAGTTTTATGAATGAAACGCCAGGTAAGGAGAGGATTTGTGTTTTAGGTCGCGTTGACTACGTTGGTTATTTCGCGCCCATATCACTGGTAGATAAACAGCTTAAGTGGATGGGTGCCAACAGAGGTACATTAATCCTCAGAGTACAGGCAGATCATTCAAAGTTTATTCTGTTGCACGTCAGTGAGGAGTGCAAATCGCTCTGAAGTTGACTTTTTCTTTGAATTGCTATCACATCAGCTTTCAGGAAATATATATTTTTTGGAGTTTCTTGTCCGAGTAATACATTATTGTCATGTGAATGGGTTCCATCTATTTTGGGACACCCTGTAATCAATGCAGGAAGGAGTTAGGCAAGGCACACCAGCCTGCCTACAACACATGAATGTATCTGGCGTAATACTTGCAATAACAAAAAATAATCTTGAAATGAAAACAAACGCAAATGTTAGCTACGAAAGAGGCTGTTATTATTACCATCACCACCAGCGACCAGATATATCCCGCTGAACAAAATTTAAGTGATTTGCTACATGGCAACCTACTTTTTGCAGAGCCGAACAAAGGGAATATGATAACATGCTTCATGACATGAAGCATAGTGGAAGCGAATGGCAGTAAAGTAGCATATAATTTATATAATAGTTTGTATAAAGTGAATATAATGTGTAGTAAAGCAGTGGAAGTAGACACATTTTTCACAGGTGCCTACTCCAAATTCGAAAACATTATGACAAACCAATTTATATCCCAGTGCCATGTGATAGAGATATCCCACCTCACCATTCTCACAACTGCAATTATCAGGTGTTTACCCTCCTTCCCATCGCGGTCCCCATGTTTTCCACATTTACTAAGCTCACTAGTTCAGTCCCCATAGGTTCTTTCCTTCATACGCTCTGGCCCCAGGTGTCTCCTCTATCACCAGCCCAGTCCCCAGGTGTTCCCTCCGTCACCAGCCCAGTCCCCAGGTGTCTCCTCCATCACCAGCCCAGTTCCCAGGTGTGTCCTCCGTCAATAGCCCAGTCCCCAGGTGCCATATCCATCACCAGCTCAGTCCCCAGGTGTTCCCTCCGTCACCAGCCCAGACCCCAGGTGTTCCCTCCGTCACCAGCCCAGTTCCCAGGTGTGTCCTCCGTCAATAGCCCAGTCCCCAGATGTCTCCTCCATCACCAGCCCAGTCCCCAGGTGTTCCCTCCATCACCAGCCCAGTCCCCAGGTGTCTCCTCCATCACCAGCGCAGTTCCCAGGTGTGTCCTCCGTCAATAGCCCAGTCCCCAGGTGCCATCTCCATCACCAGCCCAGTCCCCAGGTGTTCCCTCCGTCACCAGCCCAGTTCCCAGGTGTGTCCTCCGTCAATAGCCCAGTCCCCAGATGTCTCCTCCATCACCAGCCCAGTCCCCAGGTGTCTCCTCCATCACCAGCCCAGTCCCCAGGTGTTCCCTCCATCACCAGCCCAGTCCCCAGATGTCTCCTCCATCACCAGCCCAGTCCCCAGGTGTTCCCTCCATCACCAGCCCAGTCCCCAGGTGTTCCCTCCATCACCAGCCCAGTCCCCAGGTGTTCCCTCCATCACCAGCCCAGTCCCCAGATGTCTCCTCCATCACCAGCCCAGTCCCCAGGTGTCTCCTCCATCACCAGCCCAGTCCCCAGGTGTTCCCTCCATCACCAGCCCAGTCCCCAGATGTCTCCTCCATCACCAGCCCAGTCCCCAGGTGTCTCCTCCATCACCAGCCCAGTTCCCAGGTGTGTCCTCCGTCAATAGCCCAGTCCCCAGGTGCCATCTCCATCACCAGCCCAGTCCCCAGGTGTTCCCTCCGTCACCAGCCCAGTTCCCAGGTGTGTCCTCCGTCAATAGCCCAGTCCCCAGATGTCTCCTCCATCACCAGCCCAGTCCCCAGGTGTCTCCTCCATCACCAGCCCAGTCCCCAGGTGTTCCCTCCATCACCAGCCCAGTCCCCAGATGTCTCCTCCATCACCAGCCCAGTCCCCAGGTGTTCCCTCCATCACCAGCCCAGTCCCCAGGTGTTCCCTCCATCACCAGCCCAGTCCCCAGGTGTTCCCTCCATCACCAGCCCAGTCCCCAGATGTCTCCTCCATCACCAGCCCAGTCCCCAGGTATCTCCTCCATCACCAGCCCAGTCCCCAGGTGTTCCCTCCATCACCAGCCCAGTCCCCAGATGTCTCCTCCATCACCAGCCCAGTCCCCAGGTGTTCCCTCCATCACCAGCCCAGTCCCCAGGTGTTCCCTCCATCACCAGCCCAGTCCCCAGGTGTCTCCTCCATCACCAGCCCAGTCCCCAGGTGTCTCCTCCATCACCAGCCCAGTTCCCAGGTGTGTCCTCCGTCATCAGCTCAGTTTCCAGGTGTCCCCTTTGTCACCAACCCAGTCTCCAGTTTTCTCATCCGCCACCAGTGCAGGCCTGAGGTGTCTCCTCCGTTACCAGCCCAGTTTTCGGGTGTCTCCTGCGTCACTAGCAAGGCCTCAGACAGCGCGGCGGTAGTGGCGCGGCGGTAGTGGCGCGGCGGTAGTGGCGCGGCGGTAGTGGCGCGGCGGTAACGGCGCGGCGGTAACGGCGCGCCGCCACCTCCCCGGCCGGCGCCGGATGCGTGGCCCACACGATTTCAGCACCGCAGCATATCAAACAGATTGTCGTCTTGCGCAGTTTGCGCAGCGTCTGAGCAGCCGGCTGACGTAGCCGTCTAAGCAAGACTGAATAGACGCCCATACAGCTGCCCGAATAGCCGTCTCGACTGCCATTCAGGCAGCTGCCTGCATGGCACATTCACACCTGCCTGAATAGTCACCTGGATAGCCGTCCTAATAATCATTCGGGCAGCTGCCCGAGCAGCCGGTGGAACAGTCTGAATGGACAGCTGTTCGAGTAGTCACGGGATAGCTGACTGAACGCCGCCCGGACAGCCGTCTGAATAACCTTGTTGTCCGAATAGTCCCCGGAACAGCTATCCGAACAGATGCGTGAACGACTGTCCAGACAAGCATCTAGACAGCCGACTAATGGTTGGTTATTGGTTTTACGACACGTCGACCGTTGAGTCATGTAGCGTCGCCAATCTCATACGCCGATTGGTCGCGGGCGAAGAGTAGCGACAGGTGAGACTCGAACCCACAACCTTTCGATTGTGAGACGAGCATCTTACCCCTAGACCACTCGTCCCCTAGACAGCCGACTAAATAGCAGCTTTCGCAGCGGTTAAATAGCGGCCTGTCTGAAACATGCCTTCTATACCGCTATATCAAACCGCCCATTCTCGAAGTGGGAGGGTCATTTTACAACCCCTATGGTTTTCTGCAAATAGTGAAAAACGGCGCGGTCCGGCGCACCGAAATTTGGCATATCTTTTCCGCATCAATTTGGCGTGTTTGGTTAAAATTGTGAGGTCACGTCACCTACGGTCAACAAGTTAGTCAAGGTCAAGTGAGGTCACTTCCAAAAACGTTCAACCAGTCGTCACACTTTAACGAATACAGAAATTTGAGTGAAACCTTCAGCGTTTACTTACCTTTAGGGAGACAACAAAACTCACCACAGGTTTTTCGTTTTTGATGACATTAGTTTTGCATATTTGCTAATTCGGACTAAAACCGAAGCTTCTGACTTAGTAAGTACTTATTATGAGGGCAAGTTCACTTAAAAACGTCTTCCGGTCCGCTCTACCAAGTAAAAGCAAGATAAAAAATTGAAAACTTAAATTTTGAGAATTTCCAAATTTAAATGTTGATTATGGACGGGCGAACATTTTTGGGACATGGTCAATTGGTCAATTTCGCCTTCCTTTTCTGGTCCCAAATAATTTTTGTTCCTAAAATCTCCCTCAAAATGAACTCCCAACAGCCAAAAACATGATGCCAGTCTTGATATCACAGATCCTCCCTAGTGACGTTACTTTGGTCGGGGAGTGGGAGAACATCTTGGGGGTGGTTTTGGGCTCTACTCGTCGAGCGCTTTCCGATGACATTACTTTCGCTTTCATGCAACGCTTGATTTGGAGATTAGAAGGGAGGTACAACATGACCCACCAACCCTGATACGGGGTGGGCTCCAACAGGCCTGTTGGAGAGCTATCGACGCCGGTGGTTCTCAGCATAGGCGCACCGGAGGGGGGCAGGGGGCCGGGCCCCCCCCCATGAGAGCAAAGTGCCCTTTTGGCCAAAAGTGCCCTTTTGACCGAAAAGTGCCCTCTTGGCCGGAATGTCCCAAATTTAGCCCAAAAATCGCCTGCCTTATGTGCCCCGCCTGTGCCAAAGGTGCCCTTTGGGCCCAAAACTGACCTTTTGGCCTAAAAATGACATTCCCCTGTGCCCTTTCCTGTCCTATGCCTGTCCCAGTTAGGTGCCCTTTTGATCTAAAAGTGCCCTGTGTCCTGCCCTGTACCCTGCCCTGTGCCTTGTGCTGTACCGTGAACTCTGCCCTGCCCTGTGTCCTGCCCTATGCCCTGCCCTGTGCCCTGTGTCCTGCCCTGTGCCCTGCCCTGTGCCCTGCCCTGTGCCCTGCCCTGTGCCCTGTGCCCTGCCCTGTGCCCTGCCCTGTGCCCTGCCCTGTGCCCTGCTGTGCCCTGCCCTGTGCCCTGCCCTGTGCCCTGCCTTGTGCCCTGCCCTGTGCCCTGTCCTGTGCCCTGCCCTGTGCCCTGCCCTGTGCCCTGCCCTGTGCCCTGCCCTGAGTCCTGCCCTATGCCCTGCCCTATGCCCTGCCCTGTGCCCTGCTCTGTGCCCTGCCCTGTGCCCTGCCCTGTGCCCTGTCCCGTGCTCTGCTCTGTGCCCTGCCATGTGCCCTGCCCTGTGCCCTACCCTGTGCCCTGTCCTGTGGACTGTGCCTATAGGCGCACCGGTGTGTGGTGCCCAGGGGGCCCGGCTTCCTCTCCCTAGGTCGAGATCGAGAAGTGTCCCTCGGCAGAAAGTGCCCTTTTGGGTTTGGGCGCAAAAGTGCCCATCGGCCTTGGCCTAAACGATCGAACGATACATACCTACCCCGCCTACCCCTAGGTTCGGCGTAAAAAATGTATCAGCCTCCCAAAAAATCCTTGCTTAAATCTCACTTTTCAGTGTTCCATCAGTGAACAGCTGGACTTTCTTGCGCGTTTGCCCTGGGTACATCTGGTCGAACATGGGTTTCTTATTAAAAATTGTATTCAGTCAATTTACGCGCCAAAATTGTAGCGGCCTGAAGCTCCATTCAAGGCTGAGGCGGGCACAAGCACGATGTTAAGCACGATGGCATAAATTTGCACTTTATGTTTATAGGTACCTACACCACCCTGAAACTATAAATCACTGTGCTGTTATGTCTCAAGCTCATGTACCTTCTTCAGTCTGCGCATGCATAACCCTCCTCAGGTGTCTGGATAGCAGTAGCTCAGGCCCTTAGAAAAAGTACCTGCCTGCGTACCTGTAGCTATCTACTTGAACCTATTATGAAACAGCCTTGGTTCGAGATAGCACTTTTAAAGGCTGTGAATGCTCCAGAGCCTAGTTTCCCACCTACCTCTATTCTGGTTACCTTTCAGTAGAAGGACAGATTAACTGCAGGCTACAATAAGTAGGGAGGTACCTACCTAGTTGCACTGATATCAAGGACTTGGTGCTGGGGAGGGACAATCAGGGCAACTGTCCCTTAAGTGAAGCCTCTGTGGGCCCTTTTGAGGTTCCATGATTCATAATCGGGCACCCCGGTTGCCTGCAACAAATGCAGCGAATTGTGACGGAGGAGTTGTACTGAGGGGTTGTGACGGAGGAATTATGACGGCGGAATTGTGAGCAGGCTGCATGTTTTTGGAAATATTATTGTAAATACAAGGGTTCGGTACTATAACATATAACGTGTCCCATGGAAAATTCACGCCCCTCCCCCGGTCAGCAAACCTTCCAGTGTGCCCCGGGCCGCAAAGTGCCCTTTTGGAGCCGGTCAAGTGCCCTTTTGGAGCCGGCCAAGTGCCCTTTTCGGTCCGGCCCCCCCCATGGAAAAATCCTGGGTGCGCGCCTGGTTCTCAGTGTCTGGATTCACATGGCTGGCTTGAGACGTCTATCAGAGGAGATGAAGGTATATCAAAGCACATGAATAACGAACTGCATTGTGTACTATATCTTGGTCTTTTTTTGTTGCGTGCGATTTTGCATCTGTTTCACAAACTCAAGGAGGGATTACCCGAACGCCGGTCTGCGCAAACGTCCGAACCCGAACAACCACCTTACAGCTCCGCACGCATCAGCAGATTGTGAATGGATTGCTGACCGGGAGAGCTGGACAGCTGACCGGGAGGCCGGACAGCTGACCGGGAGCGCCGACAGCTGACTGGTAGCGCCGACAGCTGACTGGTAGCGCCGGACAGCTGACCGGGAGCGCCGGACAGCCGATTGTTAGCGCTGGACTAACAATCGGCTGTCCGGTAAAAACAATAAGTTGTACTGAAAATCGTAAAACTTATGGTACGGAGTTTTTCATTTGGGTTTTGGTGCATTCAAGTACGCTTATAAAATAAACAATGAAACATTTATGTTACGCCATCTTCTTTTCACTTTCCCGCATTTTCTACCCATGCATTCTGGTTTTGTGAGCATTTTGTAACTTATGAACCAATGGTGACAAACCCTAATGGGTTTGTCATGCAAAACATGCACATTGTTCGAACCGTCTCGGCGAGACCTTCCCTCTAGCTATCGACCTATCTCTCTCACTAGTTGTGCCTCTAGAATCTTTGAGCGCATGGTCAATGGACGAATCAGAGTCCACCTCGAAAACAACGAAATTATATCCCCCTTTCAAAGCGGCTTTCGACCGAGACACAGCACCGCAGACAACCTCATCCAAATAGTTGATTCCATACAGCGCGGCTTCATGAAAAAAAAACCTGAAACCGTCGCATTTTTTCTCGACTTAAAATCCGCATTCAATAAAGTACACAGTTCGGCCCTTCGAATCAAACTACATCGTATTGGCATCAGAGCCAGAATGGCAACATTTATCACCAACTTTCTCGCTAATAGAACATTCACCGTCCGCTGCGGCAACATCCATTCCCGGCCCCGAAAACTTGATCAAGGCGTCCCACAAGGCAGCGTGTTATCCTCCACCCTCTGTCTTATCATGATCAATGATGCTCTCGCTGACCTCCACACCATTGTCCCCTGTCTAAAATACTCCATTTACGCCGATGATTTGGCCATCTGGTGCACGCACCCATCGGCAGACAAAGCAAATCACTTCATGCAGCGCGCCATGAATCAAATTGATTCCTGATGCTCCTTCTGGGGACTGCATATCTCCCCAGCGAAATGCGTCACAATGCTTTTCTCCCGGCTCCACTCGTACATCCCACCTTTTACACCGCTCCGCTATCGGGACCAAATTATCCCTCGCCAAGCCATCTTCACCTATCCTGGCATCGTACTAGACAAAAGTCTTTGTATGGGCCCCAATATATCTTATCTAAAACAACGTTGAGCAAAACGCCTAAATCTCCTGCGCTGCATCTCCGGTCGCGACTGGGGTGCAGACATGGCTACCCTCAACACCATGTATATTGCTCTGATTCGCTCAATCCTGGAATACAATGCGTGTATATTTGATCATATATCTCCTACACACATCGCAACACTTGAACGCATACATAATCACGCACTTCGCCTCATCATCGGAGCACACCACACCACGCCCATCACTAGTCTCCAGGCTGTGGCCCATCTCCCCAGCTTACAATACTGCAGAACACTCCAACTAGTTAGATACCACTTTCGGACCACAACACAGCACAACCACCCTGCCAGTCTCGCACTCTCTAAACCTCCCGGTCGACGTTCATATAATAGAAACAAATACCAAATTGCCATACATTTGAACCATGTTCTTACTTTCGCACTCAAATCCCCCAAGGTAATCCCCGGCAAATTGCCTCCCCTACTCTCGTTTTGGCACATGTATCACCCCAATCTAGAATATCTCTTCCAGCAAAACAAAAAATTACTTTCCCCCCTCGAAGCTCAACTAACATTTTTCGAATATCAAGCAGCCCACCCGTATTACACATACTTCAACACGGATGGCTCCCGTACCACAGACGGTACGGAAGCCGCCTGGTACGGTGGACCCAACTTTGGCCAAACAAAATTAACACCACACCACTCGGTTTACACTGCAGAGTTAGTCGCAATCTTCACCTGTCTACATTACATTATTCAACACCACATCACCACACCAACCATCATCTGCACTGACTCACGTTATCCATCGACGCTCTCGCAGCCATACACAACACTACACATCCCACACTCCACGCTATCCGTCAACTCTATCACACACATCATGCTCACCTTCAACTCACACTGCTCTGGGTCCCTGGCCACATGGGGATTCCGGACAACGAGCGGGCGGATGAGCTTGCTCGTCGAGCCATCGACCTCCCACCCACCCCAACCTCCCAGTTCCCCCCTGTGACCTTTTGTCCCTCACCAACCAATTATTTAACACATACATCCAGGCATGTCGGAACCACAACACTACACATTTACACCACATTAAACCCCTTCTCGCCAAATGGCCCTCCTCCCGACAACACACAAGCACACATGAGATCCTCCTTGCCCGGCTCCGACTCGGACACACAAACTCACACATGATTTCCTCCTCCGTCAACTTCGCCGCGCTCCGCCTTGCCAAATGTGTGATGTACATAACTCTGTGGAACATGCCTTACTTATTTGCCCTGCCTACCAATTACAACGTCGCCCCCTTATTTCCTACATTGCACAACATCGGATTCCACTTTCACTGCCATGCCTTCTCGGTGACAAACACCCGGAGCTCATTGAGCTACTATTTACTGTTTTGCACAGCACCAAACTTGAGGAAGTAATTTGAAGTCAAATTGTATCATCTCCGTCGTCGTTAACACACACATATAGGTTATTTCACACTAGGTAGGCAGAGACCGATCCAATTTGGCCAAAACGGACGGTTCTCCTTATAAATTGTGCTTGGTTTTTTACCTACGGGTTTTCTAAGCTGTTTGGTTTTTCACCTTCTCAGGTTTTTCCAAGCTTTAACCCCAACATACACCTACACCTACAAGGTCGGGCCCGACGCTCAAACTCGCCCTGGGCGTCGGGCCTCCGCTTCGCTTTTCAGGTCGCAGGTGGGCAGTGGAGCCTCTCCACGAACCTCTCCACAGGTTACGATGCTGCCCACCCTCCAAGTGTCCTAATTGTCGTGTATGTATGTATGTCTGTATGTTTCACCTGTGTATGTACGTATCGGCCCTTTACGCCACGTTCCTTGCTTGCCGGCGTTTCATCTTTCCTCTCTTTCTTATTTGATATAACCGGATGCCACATAAGCCGGATTAACGTAACTCTTTCTTTAACGTAACAAATCTCTAGCGGATGGCACTTTGCCTCTGCTAAAGATAAAAAACGTCTCGGCGAAGTAAGGCCATAAAAAGCGAAAGTAGGGTTTAGGATGAGTATTTCGAAAGCTACACATGAATTAATACTGTTAGGCTTTTTTTGTTTAAAAAAAACGTACTACACAACTTAAGTCACGAATATGAGTTAAGTTCATAATCTGCAGCAAAAAAGAAGAAGATGTAACTCGGAACATGAGACCTTCGGTTATGAGCGTACACTGATATTAAAGCTTCTGTCTTACTAATGTCGTAAAATAATTATTTTTGGAATGTTTTGCGACGGTTCATGTCATTACGTTCATCCACTAGTAATGCTATGACAACTAATATGTTTTAATGCACAGCTGTACCCATAGAGACCAGGCTACGTATTAAAGATTCATGGTTATCGTATAATGCTAACGTAATTTGCATGAAGAACGAATCATGTGCTTCTTGTGAATGACTTACCTTTCCCTTACATACATGGATACATATACATGTATTTGCCATTGCTAGAGAGCGTGAGGGCCCATAAGAGGCATTTATGCAACTACTCGTGCACACTCGCGCGCACTCATCCGCGCGCACATACCTGCGCGCACGCACTAGCGCACATACGAGAGCATGTGTGCGAGTGCATATACATCAAGCTGCAAGTCTTTCTTGGATTTCCAGCGTAGCATCAGCTGTCGTGATGCCATTCCTGCGCGTAAATAGCCATCACGCTGTCCATGGCCGTATACCTGCTTGTTGGCCTTCGTCACCAGCTTTACTGCTCATTCCACAGATTGCGTGTGGCATGGAAATGCCGTTGTTCTCAGCTTGGTGCGATGTAACAACTCTAGTTCGTTGACTGTCAGCTTGGCTGCGTGCATCGGAGCATCGTCCTGAGTAGCCTGAGGCAGTAGTCGAAGCTTCTATATACTTACTCCGACCAGTCATACTTACTCCGTATAATGCAAGCAGTTCGTCATGGCAAGGTACTCTCCGACCTTGGGAATATGAAACCCGGTCCGTTATGATATTACCGATGGTTCACACTAGCATCGCGTCGCGAGTGCGTGCGCGTGGGTGAGTGCGCGCGAGTGTGCACGAGTGTGAGTGCGCGTGGGTGAGTGCGCGCGAGTGTGCACGAGTGTGAGTGCGCGTGGGTGAGTGCGCGTGGGTGAGTGCGCGTGGGTGAGTGCGCGTGGGTAAGTGCGCGTGGGTGAGTGCGCGTGGGTGAGTGCGCGTGGGTGAGTGCGCGCGAGTGTGCACGAGTGTGAGTGCGCGTGGGTGAGTGCGCGCGAGTGTGCACGAGTGTGAGTGCGCGTGGGTGAGTGCGCGCGAGTGTGCACGAGTGTGAGTGCGCGTGGGTGAGTGCGCGCGAGTGTGCACGAGTGGTTGCGTAAAATGTCTTGCCTCGTATGGGCCCTCGTGCGCTCTTGCAATGGCAAATATATGTTTATACATATGTATATATGCATGTATGTAATATAAAAGTAGTACACAAGAAGTGCATGATTACTTTTACATGCTAATTATGATAGTATTATACGATAGCCAGAAATCTTCAAAAAGTATCCTAGTCTACATGGATACAGCTGTGCATTAAAGCATATTAGTTGTCATAACATTACTAGTGGATAAACTTAGTGACATGAATCATCAGGAAACATCGAAATATTTTGTTTCCACATTAGTAAGGCCGATAGAACTTTCATATCCGTGTACACTAATAACAGAAGGTCTCATGTTCAGAGTTACATCTCCTTTGCTGCAGATTACGGTACATCACTCATATTGTTTAATACGACGAAGAATGGCTCTTAGATGCTCCTGGGTTTCAGACATTGCGTGTAAAGAAAGCATACGACCTTCAATATACCAGGAGGTGCTGAGGTGACATCAAAAGTAACGTTAAGGATTATACTTTATTACTCAACGTTTCGGCCAGGGGCCATCGTCAGGAGTGACGATGGCCCCTGGCCGAAACGTTGAGTAATAAAGTATAATCCTTAACGTTACTTTTGATGTCAACTCAGCACCTCCTGGTATATTGAATGTCGTATGTTTTCTTTACACGCAACATCACTCATATTGGTAATTTAATTAGAGTATTGTGTATTATGTCCAAAAAGGCTCAAAATACATAATTTGAATTCGCCTGAAGCTTTCGAAATTTTCAGCCCACAGTCATAGTTTTCTATGTTTATGGTCTTCACTCCCCGAGACGGTTCGAACAACGTGCACGCTGATGGCTTTGTCACCATTCGTGCATAATATACAAAATACTTCCAAAACCCGACAGCATAGGTACAAAAAGGAAAAGAAAAGAAAAACACTGCCGATATACAATTCGACCAACACGCTAAAACAATTCAGTCTTTTGCGTCTAAATTCAATAGGTTCACCCCTAACGGCAGGATCTGGGGCCTGCTGAAGCGCTTCAACCTGAAGCGCCCACCACCAGGCCAATTTTCTCAGCTGACGGTGCAAAGACAGCATATTACCCACCCACAAGTCGTAGACCACTATAAATTACACTACGCCAGCGTATCTGGAAACAACACCTACGTCACCACTATAGAAAGCGCTCTAGACGCCCTTGCCGCCAAAGCAAAATTTAACTCTAGCAACAGATAAATATACAACCAATCATTCACTATGCACGAATTACACCTCCATTAAAGACCATTAAAGAGCTGTACCAAGGCAACACATTTCCCGCCTCCTGGTGGAAAAGCGTAATCATTACATTACCAAAGCCGCACAAAGATCACTCCACCACAAAGGGCTTGAGTTAGCCCATCTCATTTACTAGTTGTGCTAGTGAACTGGTCGAGCGCATGGTCAACACACGTTTGAGACATTTTCTCGAACACAACGACCTGCTCGATGAATTTCAGTGCGGCATCCAGCGTCAAAAATCAACAACAGACAATCTCATTAGACTAGTGCACGACATGATAAGTGGTCTACGCATCAAACGCACAACCATGGCTGCCTACTTATACATCACTGCCGTATTCGACCGAGTACGCAAGTCCGCACTGACATACGAACCCCACAAGAAACGCATACGTGGACATGTGGCATACTTCATTCTCAACTTTCTCAGATACATAAGCCTTAAGGTCAGATGCGGCATTGTTACATCAAACAGCACACCTCAGGAACAGGGCCTGGCACAGGGGAGCGTGCTCCCACCGATAATGTTCATCATCCCTCTCCGCAGAAAAATCGGCCACAATCACATATAGTCGTCTCCGCCCCACACCCACAACACTACTCAAAATCGATGGCAAAGCCATCGAACTAATTACAAATTCAAGTTCATGGGTGTACATTTGGTCGAAAAACTTAGTTTCAACACACACACCACCTCAAACCCGAAGAGATGCGGGAAGCGTGTCAACGTACTCTGTGCACTTGCAGGCACATACTGGGACAGAAACAGAAAACAATATTACGACTCTGCAAATTAATCATACGACCCATCCTGGAATACAAAAGTGTACAATAATACAACAATACATCTTTGCCACCGCTTCAGAAAGCCAAAGCAAACAGTTGGAAATCATCCAAAACAACTGCACCAGAGCGCCCACAGGAGCCCTCAGTGCCACATCGATAGGCAGTCTTCTAGTGGAGTCAAGCACGCCTCCACTCCACTTCAGGAGGACACAACAGCTATGCCGCTACCACATTACAATCAAATCCATGAATAATCATCCGGCACAGCGCTGCTTTACGCCTGACAGACGCGACAAGAGCCGATTGGGGTGGAAATTCCGCCAATAGTATTCAAATTGCCACGACTCTCTCATCTCTTAACTTCACAACGCCAACCACTGCAGCTCGACCGCCCACTACTAGGCCATTCTGGAGACTGAGTAAACCAAAGGTCGAGTACATGCTCTCGGAAAAGAAATGGACTATCACATCGGCGGTAATTCTTGCCATCTTCCACAAGTTCGCCGATGACAAAAACACAAACACCCGTATTCACGGATGGGTCGAAACACGAGGTCATGGTAGGCATCCGCATCACCGGATCAGGCCTTAGACTTTCCAAGCGATAACTTCTCGATCTACTCCGCTGAGGCACCAGCCATTCTGGCCGCCATCTTCATTCTCACGATGCATAAATCTAGAAACGTGTTAATTTGCTTAGATTCCAAATATGTCCTTCAACCAAGTAGCAACACCCAAGGCTGTCTAAATCGAGTCATTAACAGAATCCAACAAATAACGAAAACAACAACGTTTCCTTCCTCTGGATACAGGGCCACACAAAAATCCCAGATAACGAAGAAGCAGATGGGCCCGCAAGGCAAGCCTTAGCATTCAACCCTTAGCCCAGTATGGAATATTCGGTAGACGATTGCAAAGCACTCATACAACGCCATATACGTCAGCACCATCAGAACACATTGACACCACACAACCCTACTCGACACAAATCCAACCACACCGACAACATCAAACCAACGGTAGGCACACGGAACACATCAAATCAATTTCACGGACAAAAGGAAGCCATCCTCACTAGGCTAAGAACTGGTTGCACTAAACTAACACAGCCTCAGCCAGAGGATGACCAATGTGCACTGTGACACCTGCAGCACAACATTAAGCAGAGGCCACATTCTGCTAGACTGTAGTATCTTTAACGCTCAAAGACAACCACTTGAGGCCTTCTGCAAAAAAAGAGGGCATCGCCCTGTCGCTTCCGTCGTTCTGGGTGGCAACCACCCAGAACTCCTTCAATTGCTATTTGAATATATGTACGCCACAAAACTAGCAGGAGCAGTGTAGACATCACACCACCAACACTCACTTCAACACGCAATGCATGCCCGTGATGCATTCGTAGGAACACGTAAATGGCCATCACGGAATGCCGTCGGACATACCTGAGCCGATTTGCTTTCAAATTAGAAATAATATAGTAAAGACCCGCTCGCGCTCGCTTCGCTGAGCGAATGCTACACAGTGGTGTCCGTGTCATGTCGATCGGTCTAATGGTTCGGCCGCTATGTCGATTTAAGTGGAAGATTGATATGTTTTCCTGCTCCAAATATTTCCCTTTATAAAAATATCTCCTGCGGCAGTGCGATCGCCGCGAAAGCGCGCACCGACATTGTTGTTTCTAGCTGAATTAATATCGTTGAACCCGGCGATCAATCGGTGCACAATGGAGCGCAACGTGACGGCAAAAAGTGTCGTCTGGTAACGGTTGCGGGCATCGACGATTACAACCAAACCCTTTGCGATAGGGAAAATCCGAAGGACCTGTGAGCATCACAAAGAGTGGGGCTATCCGCGCATACAATTTTATCCGCGAAATATCATCCGACAGTGGTGTAGGGACAGTGAAAAGTGAAGCCTTTTTCACGGACCGAAACACGTGCAGCCCGTGTCACGATGACGGCACCCTCACACCTTGTAGCCACTAATAGTAAATCGTAAAAGTGTAGCCGGTACATCGACCCATGAGGTAAAGTGACAAGTCGCCAAGTTTAGCCGTTTCCGAGAACCAGACTCAATCGTGAAAAACGCTAAAAAACGTCCCTTTTGCTTTCCACACCCACCTCGCGTGCGCGTGGCGCGTGACCCGGAAACGGTTGCCACGGCGAGGTTGGCAATTGTCGTGGCAACACTGAGGTGTCGGTTTGGTGTCGATCGGTCTACTGGTTGTCGAGATATGACGGTGTGATTGGGGTGGATCGGAGCGCTGAAATTGGTGATTTTCCGAACGAAAAATCCTAGTTTTACATGCTATTTCTATGGGCGGTCGGTGATTCACGGGACACCCTTCGTTGATTGGTTATTGGTTTTACGACACGTCGACCGTTGAGTCATGTAGCGTCGCCAATCTCTCACGCCGATTGGTCGCGGGCGAAGAGTAGCGACAGGTGAGACTCGAACCCACAACCTTTCGATTGTGAGACGAGCATCTTGCCCCTAGACCACTCGTCCCCTCACGGGACACCCGTTCTCTCAGGACCCCGTGACGCTCACGCGCAGCACGTTTATCCGATCGCAACGAAATTGTGCCCGACAGATAGCCAACATTTGGGGCTTTAACGTGATATCAGCCATATTTAGTTACCTAGGTTGTGAGCCGTGCCAGACATCAGCCATATTTAGTTACCTATGTTGTGAGCCGTGCCAGGCGCCAATATGCGCCGGTCCCGGTCGCCAAATGGAATTTTCCAAATCACATGTTAAACAAATGGGGGTGTGCCGCCAAATTTGAGCGCGTGCCACGCGCCCGTTGCACACCCACAACACTGAAACTCCACACACCACATTGTCCATCGATTATCTGCTAGCCGTGAAAATTTGAAGCACGTGCGACCCATAGTTTGATCTGTGTACGATAGCAATCGTCAAAGGACAAATAGAAGACAGGCAGCACAGACAAGCAAACAAACCATTCTTTGTACACAAATAGAGTATTAGAGAAGAAGGGAAGATGGATGGTTACCAAATGGTGCCGTCGGACGTAGATGAACCGACTTGCTTTTGGACAACAAAACAAAACAATTAAAATAACGTAAAATGACTACCCGGAGAAGCCATCGGACGTAGATGAGCCGAATTACCTTGCAACTCATATCTTAAAACGGCTACCCTGTGGCATGGCAGACGCAGATTGGCCTAATTTCCAAACACCGTACTAACCCCACTGACAACCCTGCATGGTATGTTTAGACTAACCCTCTACTAACATCCAGCACGCGGCGGCTGGCGTGATAGGCGGTATGGACAATTACCTCCTTGTCCGCACGGTAAAGACGCCTCGGTTCTGTTCGACAAGAGTAGACTAATGCCGGCACCCTGGCAAAATCAACTTTCTCGTCACTCTCAAAATCACCACAAAATCCCAACCCTCCATCCCAGCTACGAATTATCTTGTGGAGGAGTAAAGCAAAACTAAAACCATGTAGATATCCGGGAGATGTCTTCCACCCAGCCACCGCCTTCAGCACCTAAAACATCAAACACACTAAAACATAAAACTCACTTAAAGTAAATGTTCACTTGCCGTAGCTTTGCTTGCAAAACACACTAGCTTTAAAGGCGGCGCAAATGACCTTCATGGTTCGGCACGCCTCTAAGAATCACTCCCCCTCCCTCCCGGAACAGAAAATTACGTCACATGAATGTTTCATTCTTCTTTTTGAAATCCATATACTTGAAGGTACCAGAATCCAAATAACAAATCAGGTAGTTTTACGATTTCGGATACGCCTTACAGGACAGTGCACCTAAAGATACCTTTACTAGAAGGTAGATCGAAGTTTTCCTTCAAGTCCGCATGACGTCAGTATGGTATCAATATGGTTGCAGACGACTTTTCTCAAATCATACGCAATGGTTACTTTTATTTTGCTTCCTCTACAAGCAAATATATTTATCTTCCGCTGACTGTGTTATTAATCTTGTCCTGTTCTTTCCAGTGAACCTTTGTTCCGACACATATTTTTATCATGCATAGGCAAGGTTGGATTTGTGCATTGTAATATTGCATGTTGAGAGGAATATTTTGTAGTCATCCGGTATGGGGAATATTTTTGTTCAAACCTTATGCATCGTAACTCAATTTGCACCCACTTTCGGTGAATTTTGACCACTTTTACTTGATCACAGCAGCTCATTGTCAAACATAGGAGGTGACTAAGGAGATTCAACCTCCAGATGAGAAAACAAGAAACAATTTTCTGGAGAGGATAGTGTTCTGGATTCCAAAAATCCAGGAGGAGCCTATTTTTCCAAACATGTACCTACCTACCTACATTGACATACAACAGTCATTGCAAACATAACTCTTTCTAGGCCAGCTAGACCCAGGGCATGGTGCATTATTCCTTTATTAATTTTGCATGCAACGATACATGCATAATTGAACATTTACGTACAATACAATCGTCATGCTATGAATGCCTTCCTGACATTTTCCATGAGTTGCAGTCTGATTTCCTGTAGTATGAATTCAGCATCTAGATAGAATGTTTGAATGTAACACCTCTCTGTTTCAGGTGTCATGCCTTACTGTGCAGTACCAGAGGTGGGACTGGGCAGACAACTTTAATAAAGAAGAAATCTGGTTACACCATTTTTATCAGGATTCTGCCTTAGCAAAATCTCTTAGCATACAATAAAACATGTCTAAGTTCTCAAATGTTGGGAACCAAGAGCATGCTCGAAGCATTTCAAAGAAATTGATCAGAGAAGAAACCTAAAGAAAGAACTGCTCAACCCTGCCTCTTTGCAGAGAAGCAAATGTCTCCTACCATCAGCTATTCCCACCAGAATATTCCCACCAGCCAATACCTGGGTGATCCTGAAACTTTTTGTATTAGTGATGTTTACATCATTTGCAAGATTACGTTGTTGTGTTTTTCCTGCTTTGTTTGCATGTTCACAATGTTTTTCCTCCACAAAAGAAAAAGATGGATAAGCCTGGTTAGGTTATGTCCTTTTATTTCAAGATTTTGATACTTTTCTCTGAGAAAATAGATTAGGCTGGCTAATTTTATGTTAGGTTGCTTTGCAAATTTCTAAAGCTTTCAATAATTAGTTATTGTATATGAACCAATTGAAAGCACTCCTTTTTGGTAGAATTTTGCTTTTCAACCAATTTTTGTGCTTGCTGGTAAAAAATATGTTCTTTGTGCACCAAAATAACAATCACGATAAGACTCTCATGTCAAGCATTTACCACTAAGTTATAGCTACACTAAGTTAGGGTCAAAGGTATGATAAATATATGATTTGGGTCAGATCTGCTGCCTGAAATGGTGCATTTATGAGCTACATTTTTTAAAGAATGGACAAGGAATGAGGTTATCATGAGATAACAAGTGAGTGATGCCTATATTTAGGTTGATTCTTTCCATCAACATTATAGGATTTGTGTAAAATGCCGCCACACGCCACGGTCTTCACTGCGGAGTTGATGGCCATCAGCAAAACTCTTGCATACATCGAGGTTGACGACGATATTTTGCATGTTATTTTGACTGATTCTCTGAGAATATTACCGATTTATACACAATGGAGCAGTTTTATGCTTCCTTGCGGAGATGGGATTTGACGTAATAGATGCACCTGCCTAACTGATTACTTGTTTCCACAGATCTTAGATCAAGCGCCTGTATAGCTACCGATGTTTTATATTCGTTTGTGACAGTCTGACGTGTGCTTAGGCAACCTTGTTATGGGTGCAATATAACCCAATGGGGTTGACGCACCCTAAAACCCCAATGATCATCATTAAAATGCCAAACATGCATAAGAAGTCCCTGGGCTATTTTTGATCACAATGTTGTTTTTCTGGTGTTTTCTGATTTGACACTCATTCCTTTGGAAAATGAAAACTTCCAAAGATATAAGCACTTTAAGTTCAAGTACCTCTGTCTAGGAAATCAGTCCAATAAAAAATATTTAAAAAACATTGAAGTAACTTTTTTAAACAATAAAAAAATTGACTCCATGTACCTGCTATCCCACCTCAACAACATATAGAAAGTGTGGGGGAAAAGGTTTTGGGTGTGGTGGTATATTATGAAAAATAACATACAATTATGAATAAAAATGAATGCAACCTAACCTAGCCTACTGATGTTGGACGGCCTAAAATCTACCGATGTTGAATCACTTAAACGCACTAATATTGGATTACTTAAAACCAACGGATGTTGGATTGCCTAAATATGACTTTAAAATGTGATTTTCAAAACAAATTGCAGAGGACTGTCCATAATAGCCACTGCACGTGGAGGGCATGTATTGTGAAATAAATAAATAAATAAATATATAAATAGGAAGACGTCATCCTTCCACAGCCACCGGCTGCCAGCGACCATCGTGCAGACAGCGGGTCAGGCGTGAACGGTCCAGGTCGCGGACCGCTGATAGGTCATTCACATTATGGCCCGATCAGGTCGCGAGTGGTGCCGTTGCTGTATCCGTTCCCGAAGCCGTCCCGTCGGCTCCTGCGACTTCATTTGCGCGAGGGGTATCTCAGCTGAGGCCACCATCAGTGGTAGCCTCACCCGCTGGCGTGTGTTCCCTTGCCGCTCCAGTTCAGTACATAAGATCAAGTTCAAGCCGCGCTGTGACAGACGGTCACCACGTGTGCGCAGACCACTCGTACATTACGGCTGCGATGCGAGTGATGAATGAAAGCAGGCGAAGTTACAGGTGAAAGATTCTTATATTGTGAGTTCATGTCTGCATTTTTTTTTTTCGCCAACTGTGGTTGGCGATCCACGCAGGTCATCGTGCTGCTGCCGTTTTTACTTGGTTATGTTATAAGTTCGTGATACATTCGTACTTGAAATACGTATGCGCAAATACACGTGAAAATCGTACTAAGAACATATTCGCACTCGATATATTCGTATTCGGGGAGTTTTATGAACCACGCAAGCAGGACGCTGCACCTGCAGTTGGGTCGAAGGTAGCCATTTTTACGCAATTTTCCTATTTGTGACTTGTATCCTCAATGACAGATGCAGCCAGCTTCCTGCACACAGACATACCGAACAAATGTCATCAGCGGGTATCAACAAACACCCCCTGCCACACCAATTATTTTCACAATTTGCCACCAACATATACAGACTGCATATGCACCCACAAACCAAACGCGTGCGTCCATCCACGTGTAGGCTTAACCGTAAGCATGCAAATAAAGGGAATAATAATTTGCAATAATGTCTTGCGGCCCACTGGTACAGATTGCTTTTGAACCATTCATGCACCAGACACACACACACACTATGTATATATATATATATATATATATATATATATATATATATATATATATATATATATATATATATATATATATATTATATATATATATATATAGATATATGTATGTATGTATGTATATGTACAAATACACAAATATATATTACGTGGGAGAGTCTCACCTGTCGCTACTCTTCGCCCGCGACCAATCGGCGTGAGAGATTGGCGACGCTACATGACTCAACGGTCGACGTGTCGTAAAACCAATAACCAACCCCCAAATATTACGTGGGATATATGGGGCCTGCTGTCGGTGGCGGATCCAGGGAGGGAAGTTGGGGCACATGCCCCCCCCATGAATGGTGGCGCCCCTTCGACCAGGAAAACACGTCCCTCCGCGAAGGCTCGAGTGCACCCCATCACCCTCGAATTTTTCAGCCACAGTCGCCTCTCGGCAAGAAAGGCACCCCTCAAGCTGCTTTCGCGGTGGCGCCACCCAAGCACGTGTCCCCCTCCCCCAGATGACAATTCCTGGATCCGTCCCTACCTCTTGTGGCAGCTATTGCCTTCCTGTGGCGGCTATGGGACCTCTTATTTATGACCTTATGACTTTATGACTCTTATGACGACAGAGGGCCTCCTATTGCGGTCTAGGGGCGGTCAGATCATTTCAGGCGATCTTCCGTGGTTACTTTTCGGAAATTCTCCTGCCACTGAAGGGAAGAAGCTATGGCGCACTTAGTTCCCCCCCGTCTGTCCTTTCTTCCACTCTCGAACGGGGGTGACAACACCAGCTAAAGCGGACGGTAGAGGAAGCCTACCAATATCGGGAAAAATCCCTTTAATTTGGAGACACTGGATGGTCAGCCTGCCGGAAACGGCACATTTTTAGGCAGGAAGATTGTTACTGGGTCATTTCGGATACTTTTGCTGAAGCTGGAGAATAGTTCTTTCAATTGGTATACGTGAAAGTGATCTATATTGCCATAAAACATGCAAGAGAGCGTAGAGAAAAACGGTAAAATTGCATGTAAACCAATGGTGAAGGGAAACCTTCAAGCCCGCTACCAAACCCACTTCGTGGGGGCCCGGTCCACCTTGCAGGGAGCAGCTCACAGTCCGCACCAAGCGCTCGGGGGTGACACGTAACCGTCACGCACCTTGCTCGCGGATAAGATTTGACGAGTAAACACACCTTGTTTGCCGTTCATCCTAGGCTGTGTGGGGTGGCGAGGTCCGGCTGCTGCGGCGGTGCAGTCACCTGTGTGTCAGAGTAGCTCACGTCAACAAACGCCACCTCGTGCGGCCGCTCCGACCACTCTGTGTACAGGGCGCGGCGCAGACACGGCTGGTGCGGATGGATGTCTGGGGCGATGCCACTGGCTATGTGAGCTGAGCGGGCAGATACGAGCTCATCAGAGCAGGCAGCTGTGGTCGCTGCTCAGCGGGCAGATACGAGCTCATCAGAGCAGGCAGCTGTAGTCGTTGCTCATCCTTGTCACAGATACGTGACTTGACCTTGACCTTGACCTTGTATCTTGTCACAGATACGTGACTTTTGCTTAATCGTATGTATAAGCTTGGTCGTGACTATACAATAATGACCACTGTACCCAACTGAACGTGTCTGCGCGCACAAATACAAGCACAAATTGGTCAGAGCGGACAAGCGTGGTTGGTCGGAGAGGACATGAGTGGGTTAGCCAGAGCGGACAGGC
Organism: Ashinkailepas kermadecensis; assembly: GCA_034440615.1. Taxonomy (NCBI): domain Eukaryota; kingdom Metazoa; phylum Arthropoda; class Thecostraca; family Neolepadidae; genus Ashinkailepas; species Ashinkailepas kermadecensis. The sequence goes on from JAOTOM010002414.1 coordinate 97,512, forward strand.
GTGGGTTAGCCAGAGCGGACAGGCGTGGGTTAGACAGAGCGGACAGGCGTGGGTTAGCCAGAGAGGACAGGTGTGGGTTAGCCAGAGTAGACATGCGTGGGTTAGCCAGAGCGGACAGGTGTGGGTTAGCCAGAGCGGACAGGCGCGGGCTAGACAGAGTGGATTTGTCAGAGCGCACAGGTGTGCTTGGTCAGGAGGACAGGCGTGGGCTTGCCAGAGCGGACAGGTGTGGCTTAGCCAGGAAGGACAAGCGTGGGTTTGTCAGAGCGGACAGGTGTGGGTTAGCCAGAGCGGACAGGAGTGGGTTATCCAGAGTAGACATGCGTGGGATAGCCAGAGCGGACAGGCGTAGGTTAGCAAGGGCGGACATGCGTGGGTTTGTCAGGGCGGACAGGTGTGGGTTAGCCAGAGCGAACAGGCGCGGGTTAGACAGAGTGGATTTGTCAGGAGCGCACAGGTGTGGTTGGTCAGGAAGGACAGGCGTGGGCTTGTCAGGGCGGACAGGTGTGCTTGGTCAGGAGGACAAGCGTGGGTTTGTCAGGGCGGACAGGTGTGGTTGGTCAGGAAGGACAGGCGTGGGTTTGTCAGGGCGGACAGGTGTGCTTGGTCAGGAGGACAGGCGTGGGTTTGTCAGGGCGGACAGGTGTGGTTGGTCAGGGAGGACAGGCGTGGGTTTGTCAGGGCGGACAGGTGTGGGTTAGCCAGAGCGAACAGGCGCGGGTTAGACAGAGTGGGTTTGTCAGGGCGGACAGGTGTGCTTGGTCAGGGAGGACAGGCGTGGGTTTGTCAGAGTGGACAGGTGTGGTTGGTCAGGAAGGACAGGCGTGGGTTTGTCAGAGTGGACAGATATGCGTTTGCCAGAGAGGCCCGGGCGTCGCCACCGTGGGGGCAGCGAGGCTGTTGCCCCCACTGTCGTGAAACTGGGGGGCGCCCCCAAACATTTGAGGAGGCCCCTACCCGAAAATGCACAGGAAAAAGGTGAGCAAGGAGGCCGACGGGAAATAAGATTTTGCTGGGAAGGAGGCCCCCACACAGTCAGATCTGACCATATAAGGTCCCTATAAAAGAAGTGGGGCGGAGATGGGGAAGAGGTCCCCAGGACGAAAAGAATGCCACCGAGATGGACAAGGAGCCAACCACGTTAGACAAGAAGGCCTCGGATGCGTGACAGGATATTCTTAATTTTGAATAGCAGGCCCCCCAAGATGAAAGAGGAGGACCCTATAATGGGAAGTGAGGTCATAGAATAGGATATATTTTTCCAGACGTCGGAGAAGGCGCAAAGATGGGTAAGAAGGTCTCCGCAGGAATGAGAGAAGGTCACTGAGATAGAAAATGGAGCCACATTTTGGGAAGAGGAGGAACATAGGAGAGAAGAGTTGGGACCAGAACGCAAAATCATCCTGCCAAGAGGATAATGAGGCTCCAAACACAGATGAGGAGGCCTCCAAGATGTAAGAGGAGGCCCATAGTTTGAAAAAGGAGTCCCTTAGGAGAGGATAGGAGGCCCCGGAACTCAAGAAAGTGCCACGAATTGGCAAGGAGTCTCATACTTGAAAAGGAGGCCCCCAATACGGACAGAGGCCCCAGAAAATGAGAGGAGCCCTTAAGACGGAAAGGAAAGCCAGTGGATATGAGATGAGGTTTCGGAGACGCAAGAGGAGGCCCCAAGCCGGGCGAGGCTTCACCAAGATGATCCTGAGACGTGGCAGAAGGCATCTAATTCGGAAGAAGACTCCACACGATTGGAAATGAGGCCCCATGATGAGGAGGCCCCTAAGATAGGAAAGGAAATCCATCGGATAAGAAAGATGGTTCCCGGACGGAAAAGAAGGCCTCATAAGGCGGGTAAGGAGGTCCCCAGGAAGCGGCAAAGCCACTAAGATAGGACATCATGCTTGTAATATGGAAGAGGAGGCACCTGAAAGAAAAGAGGAGTCCACCAGGAGGTAAGAGGCCACCCTTAAGGTGGGCAAAGATCGAATCAAAACACAGAGCAGGAGGCCCCCAAGACGTGAGAGGAAGCCTCTAATTTGAAAAATGAGGCACCTAGAAGAGAAAATTCCCTTTCAAGGCTAAAGAGGAGTACCGAATGATGGGTTAGGAGGCCCCCAGGACCGAATGAGGCCTCGAAGACCGGGAAGGAGGCACATAAAATAAGAAAGGACCCCTTAGATGGAAGTGGTAGCCTGTACGACAGGTGCACATATAGGTGTAGCTTAATGAGGTTCCAAAAATTGAAGAACAATATATTTTCTGAAAATTGTCAAAATTAACAAAGAAACCTAATGCAGCCGAACCTAACCTAACCTAAGGTGCTTCTGAAGAAAAAAACCCACGCTTTTTTGTGAAAATTTGTGAATTTTTGGGAAACTTTTGGTATTATTGTGCTTTAAGGTGGCAACAAAAAAAGTTTTTACACGCATTTGTCTCCATAAAGCAAACAAATGGGTTAGGTTTGGTTAAGTTAGGTTAGTTTATATTTTTAGTTGGAAATTTTTTTCAAAACATTGTTTTTTAAAACCTTCATGTTTGTCCTATTTGCACAGAAAATAAGCGGTCTCATCATCATCAGGTCACGTTCATAAACATGATATTCTGAAGGAAAATTCTAAAATATTTTTCTTTAAACACCTTAAACTGCAAATGTACCAAATTTGTTCGCAAAATATCATTCTTAACAAAGACAAATTTTAAAACCATACATTGAAAAAGAATGACTGAATTCCAAGGATTTTTTTGTGTGTGGGGGGTGGGGGGTACTCCTCCATCTTGTCCAAACTTACCACGTCCCTGGTTTGACCCCCCACCAAATTTCGAAACAGCGGCTGCACCATGGGAGCATGGCATGTCGGGGATGGTGTGACGCACGAGGAAACATCCAAGACCGGCAAGGATGCCCAAGGAAATGAGACGAGGCCCTAATACGCGAGAGGAGGCCCCTAATTTGCAAGAGTAAGTTCCTACGAGATGAAAGGAGGCCCCCGTACGCAAGAAGTTTCTCTAAGATGAGTAAGTAGACAGTCGGGATAGAGTAGGCCCATAACACTTGAGAGTAGATAACTAATCTTAAAGAAGAGATCCCTAAGAGACGATGAAATTCCCCGGGACGCACCAGAAATCCACCCCAGACGGGTAATGAAGCCCTCAGGATAACATGGGAGCCCTCAAGACAGCCAATGAGGCACCCAGAAAGTCAGATCAGGTTCATAAGAAACAGTGCATGGAAATGGGGGAGGCCCCAGGCCTTTGGAGAAGGCCCCCAAGAGAAAAGCCGAGACTGATAAGGAGCCACCCAGGCTAGGCGAGGAGGCCCCTGATGCGGGACACGAGATTCCCAATTTCGAAAAGGATTCCAAGAGCTTGGAATGGAGGCCCTCGCCCCCTCCCCAAAGATGGAAGAGGGGGCCTAAGACAAGAGAGGAAGGCATAAGATATAAGGTGTGATTTCCCGCACGCAAGAGGAGGCCCGAAGACTAGTAAGAAGGCCTCTACAGGAATGAGATAAGGCCACTGAGATAAGAAAGGAGGCCCAAATTTTAAAGAGGATGGCTCTAGGAGAGAAGAAGTTCACCAGGACGCAAGATCACACTTCTAAGACAGGAAAAGATTGGCTCCAAAACACGGACGAGGAGGCCCTCAATGCGTTAGATGAGGCCTCTGATTCAGAAAACGGGATCATCTAGAGGAGGTTAAGAGGATCCAGAGCTGAGGTGATAGTCACAAAGGATGGGCAAAGGATGGGCAAGGATGACCCCAGGTTAGAAGAGGAGGAAGGCAATAGGATAGGGAATGAGGATCCGAGACGCAAGAGGGCCCCAAAAATGGGCAAGGCTCCCCCAGGATAGAAGATGGGGCTTCCGAGGTGTCATAGGACATCCATGATTCGGGAAGAGAAGGCCACAAGATTGGAAAGGAGGCCCTATTATGGAACAGGAGGAATCTGAGATAGGAAAGGAAGACCATAGGATAAGAGAGAGATGGCTCCCGAGCTCAAAGAAGGCCCCAAGATAGGTAAGAAGGTCCCCAGGAAATGAGAAGGCCGCTGAGAAAAAGGATGCTCCTAACTTGAATGAGGAGGTCCCTGGGGAGAGAGAGGAGTCAACCAGGACATAACAGGCCACCCTACGATGGGAACGAGGATCAAAACACAGAGGAAGAGGCCTCCAAGACGTGAGAGGAGGCCCCCTAATTTGGAAAAGAAGGCCTCTAGAACATAAAATGAGGCCCCTGCCGGACTCGAGAGAAGTCCCTCAAGACGGGGTTAGGTCCCCCAAGACCGAATGAGACCCCGAAGACCGTAAGGAGGGGCCTCAGGAAATGAGAGGAGGCCCCATGATGGGGAGTGGTAGCAGGCATGAATGGAGGTGAGGTTCACAAAATCGATGATC
>JAOTOM010002415.1:0-62500 GCA_034440615.1 Ashinkailepas kermadecensis
CAGACATTTCGCGAAGTTTGCGTACTAAGTAGTGCATTATGTTGCATTGCATATCTTTGTGGAATCCAAAACAATTCTGGCAACAATGCCACAGAGTCATATAGTAAGTGGTAAAATATGTACAGGTGCGCAGCTTTAAACGTAAAGCATCGCCAAAATGCAATGGTAGGTGCAAACAATGAAGTCATTAGCGTCTCCTTCACGCCCTTTTAAAACTTGCCGGATCGCTTTATATCTTCTTCTGCTTGATACTGGTTTGCTTCCTCTATTGATAGAACCACACACTTTTGTATATCGTCTGATTTGTCTCCTCTATGTTGACTTAAAGTGCTAACTACAGAGGTGTAGGTACGTTCAAAATGTGGTAAGGGTAAGTTACTTCTAACGTCATTTCTTGTGCTGCAACATCATTGATGGTTAAGATTCTCGACAATTGGGAGGATCATGACCATCTGCCCTATCGCCCTCTCACATTCCATGCTTATTCTGTCTTCCACACTCGTGGTCAAGCGGACGATTTTTCTTTATGCAAAAGAGTTCAGTGTAGCTAAACATCGAGTAGTAAATTATTCATTTTAGGACAAATAAAGTTTGTTTTTCCCTGAACGGATATCGAAAATCATTAGCACAAATTGTGCGACACAAAGGCGAAGATATTTTGAAGAAACATCGAACGTTCAATTAATTTTTTTGGTAGCGTTCGTTTGCTGTTTACATACCCCAACTTTGATGAGCAGTAAACTTGACTTTGACTATATAAGGTGGCTGACTTTGAAGACTGCTGTGCTTTTGACCTATGCATCTCGAAGAACGATTCAGTATCGATCACGCTGGATTATTTTCTATGGTGCTTACGACGAACATGGGGCCATTTTCGACACATCACATTCGTGTATCACTTTGCAACTTGCAGAAAACGTTTCGCCGGTTTGACGGGTAACCATGCAGCGGACGCTCAATGAGCAAGCGTTTCGCTTGCCTTTGCCCATCTTGATGCTTTAGAGGACTACTCATCGGCAGCAGAATAGTTGCCCACTTTAAGGCTGACAACCGGCCCTGTACAGAGAGCTTTACCATAGCCGCAGCTTGCACTCAGTCGGGCGTGCGGAGATTCGTTTCAGAGCTCCCCATAAATATGCTCAGTCACGTCCATTGTAGCACAATGTCGCGCTAGTCGGCACGTTATTTACGCCGACGCACGTCATGCCAAGTCCCTCTCCGTCTCTCGCCATTACCACCCCCCGTGCCCGGCTGGTGGGCCACTCAGGCGGCGCCGGTTGGCAGGTGTTACAAAAAGCAGTCACCACAGCCATGCCATTTCCAAACGCGGTTGGCGATTACCCGCCAACGCGGTCCGGACCAAATCCGGCTAGGGTGACCGCTCGTGGCGTGCACCTCGCTCCGGCACCACAATACCACAAACTGACCCGGCGACCAGCGTCGCCACAGTACATCGGCGCGTCGCGGCGTGGGCGGCCCGTACTCAGTCAACGGCGATGTTGCGGGTACACTCGCGACAGTTCACGGTCTCGCCAAGCTGCCAATGCACCCGGCCGCAGGCCACGCGCACCCGACGCTGGCTTGGCGCGCTTACGAGCCGCTGCGTCACTAACACTTGCCGCGCTGCCGCACAGGAACCAGCCGTGATGTCGAGAACCGTGCTGCTGCTGGTGGCGGCGATGAGCGTTGCTTCTGCGGCCACCTTCAACTCGTTGTCCTCCGCGAGCGGCGGCACCTCCTTCAACGGGCTCAACAGCCGCAACGGCTTCAGCAGACCGTCCGGCGGCAGCTCCTTCATATCGAGCACCAGCGTCAACGGCCGGCCCGTCGGCTTCACGTCCTCCACGTCCGGCACCGGCCAGAATCGCTTCAGCACCGGCTTCGGCAGCACGCTCGGCTCGCGCGGCGCGTTCGCCGCGGCGCCGTTCCGCCCCATCCGCATCCCGCAGATCCGGCCGATCCAGATGCCACATATCCAGCCGATTCAGATCCCGCAGATCCAGCCGTTCGTCGGATATCCAGGCCAGAACAGGTACTACAACAGCTACGGCACTGGCGTCGGCCTGGCGTCACGCTTCGGTGGCAGCAGTAGGTATCCCTCCAACCGGTTCAGCAGTACCAGCTTGAACGCTGGGGCAGCTACCGGCCTTGACGTCAATGGCTACTTCAATAGACTGGCCAATACAATCAACCGTGACTTCGCCGCAAACCTGGGCAGGTAGACGCCAACCGCACCGGCCAGCCGATGGCCGGGCTTCCACCACCAGATAAAAAAAATCATTCAGGAATTGCGTTGAGCTACTCTGTTCTGGAATAAGATACCGGTGCTTCCGGCTACTAGGACTGCAAGTGCAAAACACGAGTGAAAGTCATATGTAGGCGGGCTTTTAGTGGTGATGTTGCATCCTGCTCCAACCCTCGTCCTGCGGGAACTTCTGCTGTGCTTGCACGGAGAGGAGAAACATCGTCGTGGAGAAACGAGGAATGTCTTCAGAAGCGTTGTTTTGTTTTATGTGCCAGAAAGTTCCTGCGCATAACAATCTGCCCTACTGTTCACCTATAACATGTAGATATGTAGTTGAAGTAGCATGCGCAGATGTCCTATAAGAGCGTATGCTGTTGTTCTGCCGAGCCTAAATAATTTCGCAGTGTGACCAAACGTCCCTCCTTATTTCTCGTGCTGATACCCCGAGTTAGTGCGGCGTGGTACTGTAGCGTGTTGCATTATGTACACATACATAAATATATAACCCACCCACCCACATACACACACGCACCTATATATATATATATATATATATATATATATATATATATATATATATATATATATATATATATATATATACACACACACACACATATATATATATATATATATATATATATATATATATATATATATATATATATATATATATAAATGCACATTAGGTGGCCGTTTTTAAATCTTAAAACTTTCTATCTGACAAAATCGCCTCTGAGTTATCATTTACGGAAGCCATGGGTGGTACACTCCAACTGGAATGTTTGTCATAGCCATCCGTACATGTCTGTAATGTTAGTTCACTTCATTTCCATTTATTGATGTCACAGTCCAAATATGTCCTCAATATACGATTCCAATTTCGAAGAGAAATAAGGACTATACCTTAATAAACTTACAAGCATGAAGAAAATTTGACACAGGTCATCAGTAAAATGCATTGCAGATTACACAAAGCAAACTCCCATTACACCAGTTTCGTGAATTCATCTTGATTTTCATGTCGTGTGTGAGGTTTGGCTGTTGTTTGCTAGTCTCTGATATTTATTTTTCCCGTCTCCGTACTCAGTAGCCATGATTGTGTTGTTAATACAAATAAATTGAGAGTTGTCCTGCATGCAGGAATGATGCAGATGTTTCAGCACAGCTATTTCTCACCGTTAGCTTGCACAGCTATGCAAGCTGCGTAACTTCTGGCCGAGATGCCATCAACAACACCTGCTCTGAATGCTCTCGTGGTAATAAGTCTTGAGTGAGATCTACACTTTGAATCGCTGGGCACATTTGAATTGCCTGGTTGATTTACGACACATGTTTGAATGTGTTTGCCGACCGCGGCAAATGGTACCTCGGATTAGTTTTCACACAAATAGGTGTTCTCAAGGCTGAAAAACAGCGGTGTTTTTCCGACCAACTAGCCACAGGATCCTCTTAGGGCCACAGCTGGACCGTGGAGAACGGCGTCAACTGCGGGAATGCTAGCGATTAAGCACTTCCGTCACTTATTTCCGTGCGTGATGCTTCGCTGAAGAAAAGTTTCACGGCGCAGGCAGTGTTTGAAGTTCATATCCCAATTCATGGTCACCCTGGGCTCGTACTGCTCGACATCGTCACTAGTTCACTCACGTGTTGAAGTGGTCACGCTCACGCTCCCGGCTGGCGCTCGGCATCGGGTCACACTTCACACTCCCGGCTGGCGCTCGGCATCGGGTCACACTTCACACTCCCGGCTGGCGCTCGGCATCGGGTCACACTTCACACTCCCGGCTGGCGCTCGGCATCGGGTCACACTTCACACTCCCGGCTGGCGCTCGGCATCGGGTCACACTTCACACTCCCGGCTGGCGCTCGGAATCGGGTCACACTTCACACTCCCGGCTGGCGCTCGGCATCGGGTCACACTTCACACTCACACAGTGTGACACATCACCGCCAACTTTGCCTGACGGCGCTGGCATTCGATGAAGAGTCCTCGCAGCTATGCTAGATCAATGCGGATCAAAACTTGACTGCGGGAGAAGATCGCACCACTGCGGGGAAGATGGCATCACTGCGGGGAAAAATCGCACCACTGCGGGGGAAGATGGTACATACCACTGCGGGGGAGATCGCACCACTGCGGGGGAAGATGGTACATACCACTGCGGGGGAGATCGCACCATTGCGGGGGAAGATGGTACATACCACTGCGGGGGAGATCGCACCATTGCGGGGGAAGATGGTACATACCACTGCGGGGAGATCGCACCATTGCGGGGGAAGATGGTACATACCACTGCGGGGGAGATCGCACCATTGCGGGGGAAGATGGTACATACCACTGCGGGGGAGATCGCACCATTGCGGGGGAAGATGGTACATACCACTGCGGGGGAGATCGCACCATTGCGGGGATCCCGCAGCTGCCCAGCATGTTGGCATGTTAGCACTGTCATGCTACTGCCGAGGCCTGAGGGCAACCCAGACGGACTATTACAGCGTAACATTCGAAGCGTGATTTAGGGATGTAAATGCGAAATGGTCACTTTATTTTACGACCTGAGCTGCATGGAAATGCCAGGAGCTCATCCAAGCCGGTGAGTGAGGCGGCTGCTACAGTCACGGGCTGCTCAATTTCAGCCAGCCATACCGCACAATACGACTGAATGCCGCTGCCGAGTGCACACCAATGGTCGTCTCGACAGACAGCAGTGGCTGCAGTGGCTGCAGTGGCTGCAGAGGCTGCAGAAGCTGCAGAAGCTGCAGAAGCTGCAGAAGCTGCAGGAGCCGCACTGCGTCACGGACGGTGGCTTTGATTCTCTCACGTTACGTCACCTGGCTGAGGTTGAACGTTTATGGGGACTCACTGATGGATGAGAGTACTCAGAGGTTTCGCTGGCAAAGCATTCAACCCAGATAATGAACGTCGACCTGGTCCTATAAGACACTCTCCACAGTGGTCAAATTATACCATAGCATTACCGACATGACATGACAGGCCTCCGCTTTTGCGACAGCAGGCAGGCATGAATTGATTACCAGAACCATAGGCACCCAATGGTACTTTTCCTCGCATACCAACACCACCCATTCCTATTGCACGAAAGGAAAACCTTCCATGAATTTAAATGGTACGATCCCTTTCCAACAAAAATATCCCTCATGCAGGTGCATAGCATGTGCAATGCACATGAAATTATGGGGAAGCCAATATTGAGGGGAAACTTGCCCCCTCAGAAGGATGTAAAGCAACACCCCTGGGTGTGCATATGATCAGGGTAGGTGATTGGTTATCAAAACCAATCAATTGAATATGTTGCCGTACAGTGAAATGACTTGACCCGCACTGGGGTGAGTGATAGCGATGCCAGTTCTAAGCTCGGCTCCACGCATCTCCAGAGACTATTCTCGGCGAGCACACGTCGCCAGGACTCCGTAATCCTTGCTTTGACAAGGACAGACTTCGACTATGTCTGGATCCTCGCGAAATACATGATGATAAATTGGTCTGTCGAGTTGAATTGGACTCTAACACATGGCGGAAACTTTCAATCAGCTTCGGATGTCTGTTGAGCTGGTCGGATTTTTGGGCATGGTGAACACAGAACGCTGCATTCATCTCTCTGGATTGGGGGAAGGACCACATAGGGTCCCATGTTAAAAGTTGAAATCATAGTGAGGCCGCAGCCAACATTTGTGGTGGTGTGGGGGGGGGGAGCAGTGCATCCATTCCAAAGGCATACAATGCTACTGCCCCTGGTTGCTGGCTTCAATACTAAACATTTTTTGACGGGATGGGTGCCATGTTACAAAGAAGAAAACGATAAATTTGCAGCATATATATTGAGTCAATCAATTTACATGAATGGATGAGTGTTAATGGATTTTGAGAAAAAGTGTACAAATATCATGCTGATGAATGGCAGTAAGTTGATGTGATCCATCAGTTCTGTCAGAAATGTTTTTCCTCATTTAGCAGGGAAAATAATACCATAAAGGAGCTTTGAGTCAGGTAATATGAAATTAAAATGTATATTATTGCAGCTTAGTTTGGACACAAGATGTTACTCAAATCTTGCCTCTTTCAAGGAAAAAATCAGTCAGCTAGGTTAGGTTAGGTTTGGGTAAATATGCATAAGAAACCCCAAAGCCAATGTTTAGTTAAAGCATGTGTTGTTCTGGTGTTTCCTGATGTGATTTGAAGGAATTTCATATTTATTTTATGGGAAGTGAAAAGTTTTTTTTAGATACAAGCAGTTCAAGTTAATGTGCAGATATCTTAACAAACAGTGATTTGACGAATACAATAATATAAATATCATTCAAGTAACATTTTTGAAACACTAGAAAACATCTTTTTGACAATGCAGGCACATGTTATTCTCCAGCCTAAAAAAATATGGGAAGTGAGGAAAATGGGGTTTTGGACGACTAACAAAGAATATTGATGTCAGATTTTTCAAAAATACCCTAACTGAATCTAACATAACTTACTGATGTTAGATCGCGTATAACATCGTGATGTTCAATAATCTAAAACCTACTGATGTTGGATGCTGGATGTTACATGTGATTGTTATATATATATATATATTTATTTATTTATTACTAAACCTCGTTTTGGTTGCTAAACCTGGGAAGAAGTTGCTAGGTAATTTTGAAGAAATCCAGTTCATACATTTGTCTCCCAATTTGTCTTCATTGGGGCTTCTTATATATAAATACCATGGTTTTTGGAATTTGGAAACAAAAAAGATGCAATACAATGCTTTCTCCTGAAAAAGAGACTAGGCAAGGTTTGGTTTGATGAGGATTGGTAGTGCTAACTTGAGCGCCATTGTTTTATATATTATAGCAAAGCTATTCAAAGGCTGGGTTTGGTTTGCTTATGCTGTTTGTATATTTAACATTATTCTGCATTATCTACTACCCCTCTCAGAGCCACACTTTTGGCATTACTTGGCTTCCCAACTGAAAAGTATGTATTTGTGCTGGAAACTAATGGTAACATCATTTTAATCACATTCAGAAGTATACTTTTACATTTTTTTCCTGCAACTGTCACCACAGCTAAAATGCAAATCTTCTTCAGCATGTACAATTGTAAAAACCTCATCTAGCAAAGCATAGCCTACCCTTGCCTGGGCTAACAAAAAATAATTTCTAACCTTCAAAAATCATCTAGAAATTCAGCAAATTAAAAACTTATCCTAACCTCATTTTAGCTTTATCCAGGAAAAAGAGTGTAAAACATAACTTGTCAGCACTCCAAACTGCAATAACAAAACCAAAAATGGCCAATTCAAATCATATCTCACACATGAAAGCTGATAGTGGTCAAATGTTAACCACATTCATCAACATTGCATTGGAAAAAGAAATTCCAAGAATTCAAATATTACTTCAAAATCACAAATTCACCCTGCAAATAAGGACCTGGAAAAACCTGGTTAGGAGTGATATCTCGCATTGCACCTCCAGTAATTATTCCCCAGTTGTGATGCCATACGCAAGCTGTGTGTGCACAACCAAACTGTGCACAAGTTGGTGTGTGACACAGCATGTATGTACATGTTTACACATAGCATAACAGGAACAATATGATAGTTGATAGGAGACCAAAGCACATGCTAAGTTGGCATTAATCACCAAATTGGAGCAAAAACGGAAAGTTGACATCAATGGCATCAATGGCATGATAACAAAGTTGGCATTGCGTACGGCCTTAATTGAAATAAATTGTTTGAGATGCATGTTCTCCATCGATACCAACCACGGCCAGATTTCGCTACGTTAATTCAAAGTGCCTGCCACTTCAAAGTCGCTGACAAAGGTACAAACATAAACAACAAAAACAACCTTAATGCTTCAATCAATATGTCTTACAAAGGGAGAAAACAAATCGTGGGAAAAGCGCCATAATAGTGCTGATATGAAAGCACCATATTTAGTAGATTTATCAGTATAGTCCAAAACTGGAATCTAATTCAGCAGTATTCTGGAATAAAACGGCGCTTCTGGTATATGACGTCACGTGGCTTAGGTTTTGTCTAGTTTAAACCAAATATACTAGAACTGCGGACTTTGGAGTACCTGTTGTCTCTAGTTATCTTGGGTAAAACTACCTACGAGACCATCACGAGGTGCATTCCAGAACATGCGTGCAGGTGAAACAAAATCTCATCAGGAGTGTCGGGTCACGGTAGCTGAGTCGGTAGGGCGTCTGACCCTTGATCGCAAGATCATGGGTCACAATCGATTATCGAGTCCACCTGCAACCAATCTGTGTGAAAGGGTGGCGACGCTCTATGGCCGAGCAGCCAAATGCATCGCATAAGAGCCCAATGTTCTTCATAAGGAGCGCATGAATATATACATGCATGAATACAACGATTGCATAATGTGGGCATAGAGCAAGCAATGGATGCAATTGATCCGATCGTATCAAGAATATCCGACCTACTGCTGAAGCCAGTTTTATGGTGATCCAGGATAGATAGGGTAATGTCGTATTACCTGCTAGAACGTATGTCATTCTTCCAGAAGGCTAGACTCAGTGAAAAACGTTCTCCACAGGATGAAGCATTTGTGCTAGTTGCGGCTCATTTTGTAAGTGAAATCGCTTGGCTAAAGTACACTCCGCCTCTGGTATAGTCCGGATCCTGTTATATTCAGTCCTAACCAGTACGGGTTTTTCGAGCAACAACGAGCATTGACTTCTGCAGGGCATAGAACAAATGTTCTTACCTGATAGTGTGTGGTCTTTGTTTCTGGCTTCCGAGGGAGGAGCTCTTGAAGAAAGCATTGCGAGGGATTAGTGCTAAAGGTGATCAATTTGAAGACATCGGCCATGAGGAGTCATAAGTTCCGAAGTTAAGGCATGCAATTATTTGAGAGACACAACCGAATATTGAAGTGACTCAAACCACCTCCCGAAATAAGTGTGAAACTCAGCACGAGGCCCTGAAAGCCATGAAATTGGCCAATCCAACCAGAGTCCATTAAGACCAACTGCCGAGGGTTCGATTCTAGGACAAATGTACGTAAGGACAAATGTACGTATGGCAGATGTACGTACGCAAATGTACGTAAGCAAATGTACGTAAGCGCAGATGTACGTATGGCAATTGTACGTAAGCGCAGATGTACGTATGGCTAATGTACGTAAGCGCAAATGTACGTATGGCAAATGTACGTATGCGCAAATGTACGTATGCGCAAATGTACGTAAGCGCAAATGTACGCAACCGCAAATGTACGTATGCGCAAAAGTACGTATGCGCAAATGTACGTAAGCGCAAATTTACGTATGCGCAAAAGTACGTATGCGCAAATGTACGTAAGCGCAAATGTACGTATGCGCAAAAGTACGTATGCGCAAATGTACGTAAGCGCAAATGTACGTATGCGCAAAAGTACGTATGCGCAAATGTACGTAAGCGCAAATATACGTATGCGCAAAAGTACGTATGCGCAAATGTACGTAAGCGCAAATGTACGTATGCGCAAAAGTACGTATGCGTAAATGTACGTAAGCGCATATGTGCGTATGCGCAAAAGTACGTATGCGCAAATGTACGTATGCGCAAAAGTACGTAAGCGCAAATGTACGTAAGCGCAAGTGTACGTAAGCGCAAACGTACCTAAGCGCAAATGTACGCAAGCGCAAATGCACGTATGCGCAAAAGTACGTAAGCGCAAATGTACGTAAGCTCAAAAGTACGTATGCGCAAATGTACGTAACCGCAAAAGCATGTAAGGGCAAATGTACGCAAATACAGCTTTACGTAATCGAAGTGTATGAAAGCGCACGTTTACGTATGCGCATATGTACGTATGCGCAAATGTACGTAAGCGTAAATGTACGTAAGCGCAAAAGTACGTAAGCGCAAATGTACGTAAGTGCAAATGTACATATGCGCAAATGTACGAAAGCGCAAATTTACGCATGCGCAAATGCACGCAAGCGCACATGTACAGAAGCGCAAATGTACGTGTGCGCAAATGTACGTATGCGTAAAAGTGCGTAATTGCAAAGGTACGCAAGCACAAATGTACGCATGCGCAAAAGCACGTAAGCGCAAATGTCCGTATGCGTAAAAGTACGCAAGCGCAAAAGTACGTATGTGCAAAGGTACGTAGGCGTAAAAGTACGTATGCGCAGATGTACGTAACCGCAAAAGTACGAAAGGGCAAATGTATGTAAATACAGCTTACGTAATCGAAGTGTATGAAAGCTCACGTGTACGTATGTGTACATGTACGTATGTGTAAATGTACTTGAGCGCAAATGTACGTAAGTGCAAATGTACATATTGGCAAAAGTATGTATAGGCAAATGCCCGTATGCGCAATTGTGCGTAACCGCAAATTTACGTCATAGTAAATATATGGAAATGCAGCTTTAGGTAACCGAAATGTCTGAAAGCGCACGTGTACGCAAGCGTAAAAGAACGTATGCGCAAATGTACGTAACCGAAAAATTACGGAAGGGCAAATGAATGTAAATACAGCTTTACGTATTCGAAGTGTATGAAAGCGCACGTGTACGTATGCGTACATGAACGTATGTGCAAATGTACTTGAGCGCAAATATACGTAAGCGCAAACGTAAGTATTCGCAAAAGTATGCATAGGCAAATGCCCGGATGTGCAATCGTACGTAACCGCAAATTTACGTAATAGCAAATATATGGAAATGCAGCTTTAAGTAACCGAAATGTCTGAAAGCGCACGTGTACGTATGAGTAAATGTACGTAAGCGCAAATATACTTATACGCAAATGTACCGAAGCGCAAATGTACATACAATGTAAGACTATGTAAGCACAAATGCACGTATGCGCAAAGGTATATATGCACAAAGGTATGCATGCACGCAACAACAAAATTACATGAGAAAAATGTATGCATATTCAGTTATACGTAACCCAAATGTATGAAAACGCAAGTGTAAGTAAGCACAAATGTACGTATGCTCAAATGTAGGTAAGCGCTAATGAACCTACACGCAAATGCACGTTAGCACAAATGTACATAGATGCGCAAGACAGGTGCGCAAGCACAAATGTAAGTACCAACAAATGTGCCTATGTGTAAAGGTACGCATGCGCACCTGTCGCCTACACCGCTCATGTGCCCTCATCACGACTGCCGACCTTTGTCACCTCAAGACGGCCTTGAGTCATCTCAGCATGCCCGACTTTAACGGGCCGTCGCCTGGTTCGCCGTCACCATCGGCTTGTTCTGACCCTCCGTGCACCTGAATATCTCAACCCCACAGAACACCAGTGGGATCCAGGGCGATCCTGTCAGAACCAGCACCTCACGGTCCAGAAATGTTACTTGACCCTCGCCATCCTCTGGCCTTTGGCCAGGCGGAGTGGGACCCCACGAAAAATATAAGGTGGTTCGAATCCCAGTGACCTCAGCAGTGGCGTATCAATGATTTAGTCTAGTGGGAGGGACGAACACCTGAAGAGCCCTACCTACTGAGGGACCCTATGTTTATAACACATACACACACACTCACACACCACACACACACACACACACACACACACACACACACACACACGCACGCACGCACGCACGCACGCACGCACGCACGCACGCACGCACGCACGCACGCACACACACACACACACACACACACACACATACACATACAGATACAGATACAGATACATATGCACATACACACATATATACACACACACACACACACACGCACACACACACACACATATATATATACACCATATATACTTATTCGACAAAGATGGTTAAATGGGTGGGAAAATAAGGCGCAACGCGCTAGTGTGGCTAATCCAAGAGGTCGGAAAATACAGCAAGGAAAACGAACCATTTAGCTGCCGACAACAACCAAGAAAGGAAATACCAATTGCGGAATTCAAAGGGACATAAACACGTATCTAATGAAGGCAGTAATTTTATTAGATTCAGTCAAAATATCAGCACTCATCTGCATGAACAGAATTGCTCCTTTCTGTTATCGGCTAAGTTCAGACATAGTTTAATAGGGAGAGTGTTTATGATAAGAGTAGGCTCACATTGCTGTGCCTTTTCAACACCGTCACACGTTCTCAAAATGAGGCATGAATACCAGTGGGGAAAAATAAGTGCAAAAGTTTGGGACAGAGAGGAGCTAGCAACATGCCTGACCAGCTATGCGCAACACACAGCAGCCCGCATTTTTTTTTGCTTAACCGATGACACCCTAGTACCCACCAGGGCGAAACAACTGGCATCGCTGGAGCGACCGTCATCATAGCTATCGCTGGACTGTCTGTTTCGCCATCGCTGGGGCGACCGCAACTGCTGAAGCTGTGGTCAGGCTACTGGGACAGCTGTGGCCGCTTGGGCGGTCGTCACCGCCAGGACGATTATGGCTACAGGGGCGGCAGCCGCCGCTGAGGTGGCTGTGGGTGACCTTTCTTGTCCTTGGCAGTATTTATGACTATGAAGGATATCCTATCTCTGAGGTTGACCCTCAGTATTCCTCGCACCCATCGCCACTTCTCAAGGACTCTCTTAGCTCTCAGGGGCCCCGATCCTTCAGGTGCTCATCCTAACGCTCAGGCACACTCCAGTGCAGTCCTATCTGGCTCTCTGAGGACCTATTCATCCGACAGGAGCCCTCTCCAGCTTGCATGGGCCATTTCCAGTCCTCGATAAACCTGCATAGCTTTCATTGGAATCCTGCGCACCTCCGAGACAGGCCTCACACTTTCTCGCAAATATTGCCAGCTCTCGGAACTCCCCTAAGCTCTTACCTGGTTCCGTTCATCCCTCAGTGTTCCTCCAATGCATCAGGAGCATCACAGTCTCATCCGCTCTAGCTCACGGGGGACCTCCCCAGTCCTCGACAGCATGTCGGCATGCAAGGACATTCTAGCTCTGAAGCTGGCTCTCAGTATTCCTCATAACCATCGCTACCCATTAGGGGCTCTCTTCAGATCTCAGGATGTCCTGTTCTTTTCATAGGGACCCCTTCCAAGCCTCTTGGACATCCCAGTCCAGTCCTCTGTAGCTTTCAGTGATCATTTGCAATCGGCATGGGTTCTCTCCATCTGCTAGCGGCCATTTCCAGTATTTGACAATATTTCTAGCTGCAAAGGCTTTCTTGCTCTGGTACTGGCTCTCAGAATTTCTCACAACCATCGTAAACCTTAGGGACTCTCCTTAGTTCTCAGGGCGCTCTGTTGAACATCGGGGCCCTCTCAAGCTGCTAGGGACCCTTCCTAGTAATCGACAGCTCTTGACATTTTTTCTTGAAATTTGCTCTTGAAATAATAACATCTTCCTTAGGGCACTCCTCGTTGACTCCGGGCCCTCTGATTCGGCACTGGACCTTTCTCGTCAGCCTGGGTTCCTTTCGTCGATCCAGGAGCCCTTTACGTCGGCCAAGGGGCACTTACGGGCTCCCTGTACCGACGCCTTGAGGGCCCCCTTCGACCTTCCACGGGGGACGGCTGCCCCTTCGCCCCCCCCCCTGGTTACCGCCACTGAAAATTACTTGCACCTTCTATAGAAACTAGAATATAGCGCTAATCATAGCAAGCCCACTCTGGTGGTGTTCCTTCACAAACCCACCATCAGAGCGGCGCCATCGGTATTATGTCCGCCCATGACGCCTAACGCTCCTGCAATCTACGCATGATCTTCAGTTATGCTGTTGTTTTATATACTCTTGAGGAGGAAAGTGCCTCCTCAATGTTGACTTGGCCACACAAATAATTTCAACTTTTAACACGGGATCATATTGAGTGTGTCGCCTCCCCCTCCCCCCCAATTCGCTTGGGCTGGCCCATTGCCTTCATGTATTCTGCCCCCACAATAATTTTCAAATATCAACGCCTCGCCTCCAGTAATTCCAGTATCCTGTAGTACTTACTACTCCAGTAATTCTGGCAATCACTCGGAGGCCTGTAATCCCAGGGTCCTTCTGTAGAGCCAGGAGGGTTTAGAGGAGGCCTATATGCCCCCTGGGCCCCCTGCAATCCAATAGGGCCTACCATAGACCCAGGCTTTCCCAATGCGGTCTTATTAGCAAGATGATGCCAACTCCCTTTGCCATTCCAAGGGGGCCACTGGACCCTTGGCCTCCTCGTTCGGCCGCCTCTGTGTACGCCAGGGTACTGCCATCGTTCATGAAATAAATATACAGCCTCCTATGGTTTGGTCTCCTTGCAATAGTGTCGATTAATTCAGATATGTTCCGTTATGCTTTGGGTCTTGGATTGTATACCTTTGGATATTTTGTCATTTGACACTGGTTGATATACTTTTGGCAGTGGAACTTCTGGACCTTTGGGCGTTTATATCTTTGGACGTTTTATGCTTATAATTGTTTACATGTATCTTTTTCTACTACGCGTCAAAAACCATTCATTTTGAGTGCCCTGTGATTTTGTAGAAATAGATCTCCGAGATATAGATGATAATAGAACTTAAAGCAAGAGGAAACTTTACATTTACATTTTAAGGCGCGGTAATGCAATTTACAGTACAGACACAGACACCATATCAAGCAACACGATACAAAAAAACACTTACCGTATTGCACGTCTCTTTACCTCGCATTGAATACCAATAGCAATGCGTTAACGATGGCCGCGATCAAGTGAGTAGCTATGTGTTATTGCTATCTGTTATTATTTCGTTTCGTGCTAAGTTCTAGTGCTATTGTGGTATGTTCTGGTGGTATGTGCTATGTTCTGGTGTTATTGTACAATATTCGGGTGTTATTGTGCTATGTTCTGGTGTTATTGTCCTATGTTCTGGTGTTATTGTGTTGCTATGCTATGTTATTGATGTGATTGTGTTGTGCATTTTTGTAGGTCTTTTTTGTATGGTATGTGATTATTAGCCTGCAATCCTGGCATTTGTATGCTGTTGTTGAGTGTCGTGGTGCAGTGTATTTTCGGAGCAGTAGCATCAGAGTCTATGGGGATGTATGTGTTTCGAATGTGGGGGTACGATTTCTCATCTGGAGTGATTCAACTGCTTTTAGGTTGGCAACATGTATGCACGTGCTTGAATTTGTGTATCTTAAAAGCATTGTGTAGTCGATGTCTTCGTGTAACGTCGGTATATTATATATGCATGCACACATATATATATATATATATATATATATGTGTGTGTGTGTGTGTGTGTGTGTGTGTGTGTGTGTGTGTGTGTGTGTGCGTGCGTGCGTGCGTGCGTGCGTGCGTGCGTGCGTGCGTGCGTGCGTGCGCGTGCGCTGTGTGTGTGTGGGTGGGTGTGGGTGGGTGGGTGGGTGGGTGTGTGGGTGTGTGGGTGGGTGTGGTGTCTATATAGGTGTTTATACAGGTGTTTATACAGATGTGTCTATTGGTGAACCCAATCGCAGCGTCAAGGAGCAGCTCTACAAATACCAATGTAACTGTGCACAGTATACCAGGAGCCCAGGTTACTGACCAAACCAGAATAATAGTCATTCACTTCAGGCACGTCAGTCATAACGGATTGTTGTGATTTGAAAATGTGGGGAAGATTGATATAATATAATATAGGTGTTTTTTTTTCTCTTATTGGTTGTGAGTGTATGTGCCGGACCTCTAAATTGGGCTAACGTGGCTTGAATTCGATTTTACAGGGTGTGAGATCTATGATTTTTGGAGTGCATGCTGCGATACGTTTCATGTCATTTTGTAATTGTTCCCTCGCCATCAAGCTGCCACTGTTGACAGACAAGCCGATGAGATGCACAGTTTAATTTTGGCCTAATGTATGCCCTTCGGTTCCGATCAGTAAAAAGTCAAAGCTTCACATCATAATGCCAACAACTGCTCAGTACCTATAGAGCTGAATGATCTTGAAAGGCTATGGAGTCTTTTGCATTGTGATATTCGCTGTTTTGGCCCAGATTCGTCTTTGTTTGGATGCGTTTATATGAAGAGGACTGTGGTGTGCCAAGCTACGCTATTGAACTGGAGCTATGGTGTGCCAAGCTACGCGGATTCTTGACTGCGGTTGAAGAAATTTGTGACAAGTGCCGAAACTAGTCGTTTCCTAAGAGTTGTAGGATACATTTTTGGGATCGGACGCGATCAACACCGGTCTGTGAGTTATGACTGAGAGGCTGTACAGTGAACACTGCCGTCTACTTTGGTGATACACGATGTTTGGCTCAGATGCCTGTTGTGCTTATTTCTTCCTGCGCTCTACATCTCCAAATGGAAGCTCTCAAATGGTAAGCGAGATGAGGGAATCCGATTTGGTAAGTCGCGTTTTTCAACCCTTGTCTTGCGTCCGAACTGGATTGGGCTGAACCGAACCGTACCCGTCTTGTCCAGTGAACTGCAAACCGCCCGAGTTTGATCCGGTTCCGAGCCCTCTGATCCATTTCAGTTTATTTCTGTTTGGTCAGGTGTGGTGTGGTTTGGGCGGAGGAGCGGTTTATAAAAAGTGGCCTGCATATTGGGTTAGCAAACTGAGCTGTTCTGTATTTACTGTTCGTTTGGTTACTTTAGAATGTTGCTCCGTGGCGCCTCCATTACCGATAAAAAGTGCTGAGTAGAAAAGTGTGCAACATACCCAGCATGGCACGGTTTCTGAAATGAAATGTTATGGTAGAAATGGAAGCAATAGAAATAGTTTCAGGTCAATTAATTTCACTTTGCTAAAACGGATGAATTCCCGGCATATCTTGCGGAAATTTTGGGAAAATGGTTCTAGGGATAGCTACCGTTGTTGCCTACCTTCTCCCTTTACCACTGCCAGAACCGCCATCAAGAGTAGTGAACCAGGCCTCGATGTCGAACCTGAGACCTCGACACTTTTGGGGAAATGCCAAAATAACCGACCCACCATCCGAGTACCCATAGGATGCATAGCGACTTATACCCTGTCTTTCTAGTGCTATCGGATAAGGTGGGCGTGGGCAGTGCCTGATCCAGAGGGTCATGGGGTCATGGCCCTTCCCCTTGGGCCTCGAAGGCACCCAAGCGGGCTGTTGAGCACGTGCTTCAACATAGGTCATCACATAACATTGGAACTCTGGGGGTCCTCCGAGCAACCGGTCAGGGCCCCGGGCCGACGTGAAGGGCCCGTCTAACGATGAAAGTGGTGCGGAGCTGATGCGGAGGATCCAGAGCCGGTGAAGAGGGTTCAGGAGGCGACGGAGGTGCCCACGGACAGACGTTGAAGGCCCTGGCTGGGCCAACGTGAAGGCTTCTATGCTGGCGGAGGGAGCCCCGGGTTGTTTGAAGGACCCCGATCAGCGCATTAGTCACACGTACGTTTGCACTTGCGTCTGCGCTTACATAAGCCTGTCGTACATTTGCGCTACGTACATTTGCTTACGTATGTCTACCATACGTACATTATGTATTTCTGCCATATGCACATTTGCTGAGGTACATTTGCTTACGTACATTTGCTTACATACATTTGCTCACGTACATTTGCTTACGTACATTTGCTTACGTACATTTGCTTACGTACATTTGCTTACGTACATTTGCTTACGTACATTTGCTTACGTACGTCTGTCATGCGTACATTTTATTTCGTGCATGTGTCCCAGAATCGCGCTTGCCTATATCTGCGCTCACGTACTTTTTCGCATTCAATCTTTTTCCCACGTACATATCCGCTTACTCATATTTCTGATTGCGTCCTGTTGTACTTACGCAAATTCCTGTGTGCTTACGCGCATTTGTCATCTGTGTTTTTCTGCTTGCGTACCCTTCAATTGACGTACATTTTCGTTTGCATACATTTCCGCTTACGTACTTTTGTACGTACGTCCATTCCCGCTTAAGTACATTTGTCACCCGTACACTTGCACTTATGAACATTTCGGCTACACAAATTTGCAATGGCGTACGTTTGCTCTTACGGACTTTACCTTGACGGACATTTGCGCTTCCGTACATTAGTAATTACATATATTTGTCATACGGGCATTTCCATTTACGTGCATTTACATTTACACTTGGATTACGTAAAGCTGTATTTACACACATTTGCTCTTACGTACTTTTGCGCTAAATTACATGTGCATACGTGCATTTGCGCTCACGTACATTTCCGTATACGTACCTTTGCGCTTACAAACACCTGCACTTATGCACATTTGCACATACGTACTTTTGCAATTACGTACATATGCGCATACGTAAACGTGCGCTTTCATACACTTGGGTTACGTAAAGCTGTACTTATATACATTTGCTCTTACGTACTTTTACGGTTACGTACATTTGCGCATACGTACATTTGCACATACGTACATATGCGCATACGTAAACGTGCGCTTACATACATTTGCTGTTACGTACTTTTGCGGTTACGTACATTTGCGCATACGTACATTTGTGCATACGTTCTCTTGCGCTAAAATACACTTGTGCATACGTACATTTGCGCTTACGTACATTTGCGCTTACGTACATTTGCGCTGACGTACATTTGCGCATACGTACATTTGCGCTTACGTACTTTTGCGCTTACGTACATTTGCGCATACGTACTTTTGCGCATGCGTACATTTACGCTTACCTACATTTGCGCATACGTACTTTGCGCATACGTACATTTGCGCTTACGTACATTTGCGCTTACGTACATTTGCGCATACGTACATTTGCGATTACGTACTTTTGCGCTTACGCACATTTGCGTTTACGTACATTTGCGCATACGTACTTTTGCGCATACGTACATTTGCGCTTACCTACATTTGCGCATACGTACTTTTGCGCATACGTACATTTGCGCTTACGGACTTTTGCGCTTACGTATATTCGCGCTTACGTACATTTGCGCTTTCAGACATTTGGGTTACCTAAAGCTGTATTTCCATATATTTGTTATCACGTAAATTTGCGGTTAAGTACAATTGCGCATACGGGCATTTGCCTATACATACTCTTGCGAGTACGTACATTTGCACTTACGTACATTTGCGCTCAAGTATATTTACACATACGTACATGTACATATACGTACACGTGCGCTTTCGTACACTTCAATTACGTAAAGTTGTATTTGCGTACATTTGCCCTTACGTACTTTTGCGGTTACGTACTTTTGCGCATACGTACATTTATGCTTACGTACATTTACGCATACGTACTTTGGCGCATACGTACATTTGCGCTTACGTACATTTACGCATACGTACTTTTGCGCATACGTACATTTGCGCTTACCTACATTTGCGCATACGTACATTTGCGCTTACGTACATTTACGCATACGTACTTTTGCGCATACGTACATTTGCGCTTACCTACATTTGCGCATACGTACTTTTGCGCATACGTACATTTGCGCTTACGTACATTTGCGGTTACGTACATTTGCGCTTGCGTACATTTGCGCTTAGGTACGTTTGCGCTGGCGTACTTTTGCACATAAGTATATTTTCGCTTACGTACTTTTGCACATACGTACATTTGCGCATACGTACTTTTGCGATTACGTACATTTACGCATACGTACTTTTGGGAATACGTACATTTGCGCTTACGTACATTTGCGCATACGTACTTTTGCTCATACGTACATTTGCGCTTACGTACATTTGCGCTTACGTACATTTACGCATACGTACTTTTGCGCATACGTACATTTGCGCTTACGTACATTTGCGCATACGTACTTTCGCGCTTACGTACATTTGCGCATACGTACATTTGCGCTTACGTACATTTGCGCATACGTACTTTTGCGCATACGTACATTTGCGCTTACGTACATTTGCGCATACGTACTTTTGCGCAAACGTACATTTGCGCTTACGTACATTTGCGGTTACGTACATTTGCGCATACGTACAGTTGCGCATACGTACATTTGTCATACGTACATTTGCGCTTACGTACATTAGCCATACGTACATCTGCGCTTACGTACAATTGCCATACGTACATCTGCGCTTACGTACATTTGCTTACGTACATTTGCGTACGTACATCTGCCATACGTACATTTGCTTTACGTACATTTGTCCGGTTACCGAGGGTTCTTGTGCACCTTGTATGTCCTTACCTCCGGGTGCGAACTTGCTGCAAATGGTCTTTGTCAAGCTGGTCAGACGCTCTTCGTTAGCTTGACAAAGGTAATCTCCGGCGAGATTTGATTACTTCAGATTAGGTCGGAACGATGAAAATGACCTTCTTGTACGATGTTTGTTGGTCCAGATGACACAGTTTATGAGCCTATTACACTAATATTAGTGAGCTGCCCGGATACTTAATATCACTGAATATTTGATACGACTAGGACTAATGGTTCGGGTAGTCCGGGAAGGGCAGGGGCAGATTCTTCCTCCCCCATTCATTGCACACGAAGGTCGAAGGTTCTCCAGCGCTCTGCGCATGCTGGGCATATGATATCTGATCACAGGTCCAATCCCTGTAACCTTTAATCTGACCGAAATATGTCGAATTGTGTATTAAAATGCGTCAGCTAGACACATGATAGGTAAATTTTAATATAGAGAAGGCTCGCAAAAGTAGTCAAACGTCAAAGCCATGCCAAAGCCAACCACAAACGCCAAAGCATTGCGACGCTTAAGCCAAACTCTACGTCGTTGATGAATCAAGGATCAATGCCCGGTGACGCAAACCCATCCCGTGGCGAAATGTAAATAAGTACCCACTTGGTTCTGCCAGGAGAGGGGCTATGAGGCAATGCGACATAACACCCGCAATGGTATCACCGTTGGAGGATGCCGAACTGCATCGAGAATAGCGTGCTTCGTAAGCATTTGGACCGACACGGTGCGAGGAATACCCTGGGTACCGCATGCACCTAATAATGTGACGCTCGGACTGGTTTAAACTTTCTCCGTATTGGAGAGCATCAAATCATCGTCTGCTTCAGATGATAGCCGTGTAGTACCTTGAATGCAGTTGCATGAAGTCTGCTATAGCTATTCCATTCCTGCATACACTTCCTGCACTTCCGTGCTACCTGTGATCTCTGACGAGGCTTTAGTTTGATCTCGCATACTTCGCAATATGAATCTTCCTGCACACGTATATGGGGATACTTATATATGTGGGGATCACAGTTTGCTTCCATCCTTTTTTGTTAGAAGTCATCTTAATACACAGTAAGGCAGACTATTAAACTCGTTCTTTACCCATATTACCAGCAATACATAATATACAGGCCACGATATTGCCCTCGTGCCTCACTTACCATTAAAAGGCCAAGCAAGCGCCCACATTTATTGGCTTCCAGCTTCATGACCTGGCATTACTGGACTCTAAAAGCCACAATGTTCAGATAATTAGTACATAAACCGACACAATACGCAGAATTCCCCTTCACCTCATGCGTCATGGACGCCAAGGTGGAGCCAGGGTTGCGCTGAAGTGAGGAGGGCTACTGATCAGAGCAGGCTCCTCCAGACTCCACTCCTCAGAATGTTGCCAGCTACATACATGATGCCTGTGGGAGGAGGAACAGTTCTGACATTTTCGCGGAATCCCACAGGCAAACTGATCCCCAAGGCGTACCTTTCAGAAGCTCTCCCAGGAATCCAGGGGAAGGAGAGGTGGGCCATTGCTCATTCTACCCAGAATGATGCACCAATCTTCTGAGCAATTGTTGGGTGGCATATGCTGGACTATGGATGCTGACAGACTACCCGAATTTATATCCACGTGTGGCATGAACATGTCATACGAAGGTCTCTAATCGAACAAGAAATCATCGTCCAAATGATTATTTCATGCTGAGTAGATGCATACCGTGTTATTCGTATTGACGGCGGCGGCGGTCGCCACGAGCGAATGGGCGCGTGACGCGTGGTGGCGAAGGTGATGTCTTCGACGACTGGCCGGACGGGAACCACATCGCTGGTGTCACTGCGAGACCAGTGTGCCAGTGGAGACGATGAGGCCTTGGAGTTGTCGGGGCACCGGCATCGGGAATAGAGCTGGGGAGACGGCGGGCTCCGGGGAGGCGCGACGCGCCAAAACGGACCGGTCAAGGACCACGGGTGTGGGTGTCGGCGCACCGCTGAACGTCGCGGCCGACGGCGGGCTCCGGGGAGGCGCGACGCGCCAAAACGGACCGGTCAAGGACCACGGGTGTGGGTGTCGGCGCACCGCTGAACGTCGCGGCCGACGGCGGGCTCCGGGGAGGCGCGACGCGCCAAAACGGACCGGTCAAGGACCACGGGTGTGGGTGTTGGCGCACCGCTGAACGTCGCGGCCGACGGCGGGCTCCGGGGAGGCGCGACGCGCCAAAACGGACCGGTCAAGGACCACGGGTGTGGGTGTCGGCGCTCCGCTGAACGTCAAGGACCACGGGTGTGGGTGTCGGCGCTCCGCTGAACGTCAAGGACCACGGGTGTGGGTGTCGGCGCTCCGCTGAACGTCAAGGACCACGGGTGTGGGTGTCGGCGCTCCGCTGAACGTCAAGGACCACGGGTGTGGGTGTCGGCGCACCGCTGAACGTCAAGGACCACGGGTGTGGGTGTCGGCGCTCCGCTGAACGTCAAGGACCACGGGTGTGGGTGTCGGCGCACCGCTGAACGTCAAGGACCACGGGTGTGGGTGTCGGCGCACCGCTGAACGTCAAGGACCACGGGTGTGGGTGTCGGCGCTCCGCTGAACGTCAAGGACCACGGGTGTGGGTGTCGGCGCTCCGCTGAACGTCAAGGACCGCGGGTGTGGGTGTCGGCGCTCCGCTGAACGTCAAGGACCACGGGTGTGGGTGTCGGCGCTCCGCTGAACGTCAAGGACCACGGGTGTGGGTGTCGGCGCACCGCTGAACGTCAAGGACCACGGGTGTGGGTGTCGGCGCTCCGCTGAACGTCAAGGACCACGGGTGTAGGTGTCGGCGCTCCGCTGAACGTCAAGGACCACGGGTGTGGGTGTCGGCGCTCCGCTGAACGTCAAGGACCACGGGTGTGGGTGTCGGACCGGTCAAGGACCACGGGTGTGGGTGTCGGACCGGTAAAGGACCACGGGTGTGGGTGTCGGCGCTCCGCTGAACGTCAAGGACCGCGGGTGTGGGTGTCGGACCGGTCAAGGACCGCGGGTGTGGGTGTCGGCGCTCCGCTGAACGTCAAGGACCGCGGGTGTGGGTGTCGGACCGGTCAAGGACCACGGGTGTGGGTGTCGGACCGGTCAAGGACCACGGGTGTGGGTGTCGGCGCTCCGCTGAACGTCAAGGACCACGGGTGTGGGTGTCGGCGCTCCGCTGAACGTCAAGGACCACGGGTGTGGGTGTCGGCGCTCCGCTGAACGTCAAGGACCACGGGTGTGGGTGTCGGACCGGTCAAGGACCACGGGTGTGGGTGTCGGCGCTCCGCTGAACGTCAAGGACCGCGGGTGTGGGTGTCGGACCGGTCAAGGACCGCGGGTGTGGGTGTCGGCGCTCCGCTGAACGTCAAGGACCGCGGGTGTGGGTGTCGGACCGGTCAAGGACCACGGGTGTGGGTGTCGGACCGGTCAAGGACCACGGGTGTGGGTGTCGGCGCTCCGCTGAACGTCAAGGACCACGGGTGTGGGTGTCGGCGCTCCGCTGAACGTCAAGGACCACGGGTGTGGGTGTCGGCGCTCCGCTGAACGTCAAGGACCACGGGTGTGGGTGTCGGACCGGTCAAGGACCACGGGTGTGGGTGTCGGACCGGTCAAGGACCGCGGGTGTGGGTGTCGGCGCTCCGCTGAACGTCAAGGACCGCGGGTGTGGGTGTCGGCGCTCCGCTGAACGTCAAGGACCACGGGTGTGGGTGTCGGCGCTCCGCTGAACGTCAAGGACCACGGGTGTGGGTGTCGGCGCTCCGCTGAACGTCAAGGACCACGGGTGTGGCTGTCGGACCGGTCAAGGACCACGGGTGTGGGTGTCGGCGCTCCGCTGAACGTCAAGGACCACGGGTGTGGGTGTCGGACCGGTCAAGGACCACGGGTGTGGGTGTCGGCGCTCCGCTGAACGTCAAGGACCACGGGTGTGGGTGTCGGCGCTCCGCTGAACGTCAAGGACCACGGGTGTGGGTGTCGGCGCTCCGCTGAACGTCAAGGACCGCGGGTGTGGGTGTCGGACCGGTCAAGGACCACGGGTGTGGGTGTCGGACCGGTCAAGGACCACGGGTGTGGGTGTCGGACCGGTCAAGGACCACGGGTGTGGGTGTCGGACCGGTCAAGGACCGCGGGTGTGGGTGTCGGACCGGTCAAGGACCACGGGTGTGGGTGTCGGACCGGTCAAGGACCGCGGGTGTGGGTGTCGGACCGGTCAAGGACCACGGGTGTGGATGTCGGACCGGTCAAGGACCACGGGTGTGGGTGTCGGCGCTCCGCTGAACGTCAAGGACCACGGGTGTGGGTGTCGGCGCTCCGCTGAACGTCAAGGACCACGGGTGTGGGTGTCGGCGCTCCGCTAAACGTCAAGGACCACGGGTGTGGGTGTCGGCGCTCCGCTGAACGTCGCGGCCGGATTAGGCCCTGCAGACTGTTTGTTGAAGCCGTCGGGTCGTTGAAGCCGCCGAGGGCAAGAAGTGCCCGTGGAGCCGGCAGGCGTCAGGCAGGTCAACCGAGCCGGCGTCCACGGGAAGGGTGCCTGTTCGCTACCAATGGCAGGAGTCAACAGTCGGTGCCTTTCGCGCGGTGACGACTGACCGGGAGTGCCGGGACGAAGACGTGTGGTAACGATAGACCGGGAATGCCAGGAGGAATACGTGTGGTGACCGGTGACGCTGACCGGGAGTGCCTGGACGAAGACGTGCATGACCGTTAGCTGGCTGATTACTTGTGTTTAAGGGCACACCGACTACACGTCATTGAACACCCATAACACCGTTCCGACTACACGTCATTGAACACCCATAAGACCATTGACTAGGGACGCTGGTACGATGAACACGGGGCCGCTGCCCGGTAGCGCTGGCGCTGTGGGCGCGGTGACCACCCATCGGGGACGCCAATTATGATGCGCACGGTGACCGCTGATCGGAGGCGCCGGTACATTGCGTGCGGTGCAGCACTGCAGGTGCAAGAAATCTCGGGCACGCCCGAGTCGGGAGGGGGAAGCGAACTCGTCTGCGACGCGTGGGGGGGCGATATCTTGTCACGGATCGAGCGACGCCGCGGAGTGATCGGGGCGCCACCCGGAGGCCCGAAGGGTTGTGACGCAATGAGATGAAACAATGATATTCCGGAGTGCTGCATGACCGACGCAGTCGATGCGTCCATGAGCTCCAACGTTCGGGAGTGGCTCGTCCGAACTCAGGCGAAGCGACCCCGACTGCGAGTTGAGAAGTGTCAGTGCTGAAGGTGGGGGAGGAGACTCAAAAGGACGATGGACACTGAGCGCCTGCAACGAACACCGGATGCCACAATATCAGCGGATGCTCGCGATGACGACGGCAGGGAGGGAATCGACACGTTGAACACGCGTATAAAAAGGTCACATACCGAGAGCTGGAGGCAACGTGGTGTGGCGTCACTTTGGGCCCAGGATTGGTCAGGCGAACTAGAGCAGAATACATCGAGACACGTTGGGCCACGGGCAAGCACCGAGAAACGCGCGTGACATTCATCGCCACGAGAGGTCAGTAGACTGGTGTCTCGCAGTTCCATGCAATGTGCCAGTTATAGATAATATAATAAGTTGCAACGTCTGTTACGTATGTCTGTTTTGCGGGTTGACGCTCCTGAGAATGTGACTAGCTGAATTGCTTACTCGCTGTCGTACTCTGAATCAACTGCGACGATCCTAGGCGGACTAAGATATGATTATCAATTACCAGGTGTACCCAAAGCAATCTATGGATACGGCTTGCTCAAGTCATCTCGGCTGCTTCTCGATGACATCAGCTGAGCAGTGGCGGTGATGTGCGCCGTGTGGGTGGGTAGGTTGACCCAGCACTGATCAGTATGCACTAATAACTGTTGCGCTGGGTGAACGTCCTATTAACAATTAATACTATGGTGCTGCATCGAAATGAGCAGAGATAGAAAGCGGTTCTGCCTCCACCAATTCGGAAACCTCCACGCCCATGTTCTCTACCCCCACATGCATTCCAGGTGGAAGTGGCAATGCGAGCAAGAACCACCGTAGTTCTTACATTAAGGCAAGGCCGAGTTGATTTGTTCATCACCGTCAGTGTCGATCATCGTCCGTGCAACTGTGATTAAGAGAGGGCGTTTCCAGTTATGCGGATCCACGTTCCCGTCCGCCCATCAAGGCATTGCTTCTATAGACGTTTATCCTTTCCAACCGGATACAGAATATTCGTTCGGAGTATTTTCCGACACCACCAACAAAGAGTAATTTCATGTTGGATTACCCGCGTGCCCCGTCAATTTCGCAAGAAATAGACCACCAGAAAACGTCCGGTGATGTCCTTTCTCCAGGCTTGCTCATAAGTCATTTCTTACGACAGCCGCGGAAAAAACGTAACCTGTCTAAGTTTGCGTCACTGAATTTAATACCTGTGGCAGAGTTGGTCTTTCCCGCACTGAAGACAATGAACTACGCAGTCCATCCAGGCTATTGGCTACGCAGTCCATCCAGGCTATTGGCTCTTATTGTGCTCTCACTCGGAGAGCGAAGGAAACGCCGTGCGATAAAACACGATATCAAGGTTATGGAGGGCGATGATCTGAAACGTGAACAGATCAGCGCACCGCTGTGGTCTGCATTACCGGTCGGATTTCTCAGGGCGATCGGCCCGGCCAACCTGTCCCGACCCAGCTGTGACACTACTGAGCATCCTGAAATATTGACCATGAGCTCTACTAGCAAACTGTTCTGCAACCAGTCGACCTTTAGCGACCACATGTTCACCAAAATGATGGTCCAATTCAGTGGAAGTTGCTTGTCAAAAAGAAAAGAAGAAGAATTCAGTGGAAGTTGCTTGTCGTGTATCACGTGGATTGCAAGTGCAATGCTTCTGCTTTAGTGCAAGCGCAATAGTTCTGTTTGAGGTACAGATCAATAGTTATTTTTAAGGTAAAATGAACGGCTTATATTAGGTAAGGTGCAATACTTCTGTCTCAGGTAATGCGCATTATTTTGTGTTTCACTCAATGTTGATGTAAGTGCAAGCTCAGATACATTAGCCTGAGCAGACTCGTTTGATGGGGAATGGCAAGATTCAGATTAGGATTTTTAGCTATATCTCAATTATTATGACATTCACCGAAGGAGTGCTTTCAGTGGTCACCAAAATATTGTTCAGAATATTTGTGGCATCGAACCGCATTGCACCACGGTTCTTTCCCAAAGTGAGCCACTATTGAATACAAGATATTACTACCAAATCCAGCTTAAAATCAGACTGGCAAAAGCTTGCTAACGTGATCGAGTAAAGCTACCCTGAAGAGCTTCGAGAGAGCGCCTAATATTGCACTACTACACTACTAAGACGCCGTAGTGTGTTATTGGGATTAGCACTGCATTTTCGCTGGCCAGTTGTTTGGGATCATGTGACGTGATGCATATCTACAGAGATATGGCGCAACACGGAAAGGAAAACAGCACCTTTCATGAAACGATAAGATCGCAGCAATGGAAGACCAAGCATTAAAACCTGGCACTACCCCATCGATGCTTATACATGATAATTGGTAGTTGTAGCTTGCAGCTCTCTGCATGCTGCAGACAAGTCACGAACCGGGCTAGTTGGACTCGAAACGAATATAGCAGTTACCAGGGAAGAAACTGTACACGCTACTGATTAACTGCATTTGTGGCGGGCGTAGGAAATGTCGGCCCACATTGTTGCGAACATTTACATTGGTTTGTGGACGTATGCGCTGTGGCTGCCCAAGTTTATTGCACGGATCCAGCTGGCAAGAGACATTCCCCACTAAGTCGATTGTGTTTTGGTCTTGGTTGGGCGCATTGCCACACCAGTCGGGCGGCTGGAGAGCCAGCGGGCGGGCTGTGACCCCTGACCCGTGTTACCCGGATGCAGACTGATTCACGGCTGCACCACATATCGTCGGGTTTCGCCGTACGGACGGCCAGGAGGCGGCGCCGCTTTCGGGAACTGGAGCTGCGCAATACGCCGACAGAGAAAGGTCAGCCAAAGTCACAGCTGCACACGGAGGCGTGTGTTGATACGCTTTTACGTGGCTCATGCACGCTCAATGATTGACTTGCCACCCACCAGATAATTCTGTGTTTAGCAGAATCATGTGAAGCAGGCCTCCTCAAACTTTGGAGAAATGCAGAAAACATGCATTTCCCCCAAATCGGTTCAAGAAGATTATCCGTGGTTTCACGCAGGCTGAGCTAGATAGTGAAGCATATGCATTTTTCCCAAGCTTGACGCAAACTATTTTCATGTCCAGAGGTATGTATGTCATAGCGATACCTTAGAATGTCTGCGTTGTGACAGGCTACAATCTTTGTAGGTGTAAAGGAAACCAGTCGGTATGCTTCAAAGCCCCAATGAACTAGACTTAAGTCATCAGCTGCGGTTTGTAGTTCATCCCCGGTCATGCAACACCCACTTCGTCACGCAGACGTGCACCCTGGATAATCTGCCGAAGGAGAGGGAAGGGAGGCAAACGCAAGACTGTGCACTGTGATGGGAGATCAGGGATTTGAGATAAGAGCGAAATTCCATGAACAAGAATAGTGGGCACCTTTTCCCTCCACAACTAAATGCTTTTCTATCAGAATCCAGGTAGCACCACTACACTCCTGCAGCTGGGTATGCTTCAATATCCCGCCGTGGCTGATGCAGCCATTGGCTTCGCTCCTGGCAACTCTTATGTGCTGCCTGCTTCGGTATCAGCACACTGTTGGCCACACTGTTGGCACGGGAGGTGAATCGCGACCGACGTCGTTCCGGCGGGGGCCGCGACCTCTGCCAGGCTGTCGGTCACGAAGGTGACCCGGCCGTCGACAGCCGACGGCGCGAACCCGGATGTTGGCCGCGGTCGGCGCCGGTTATCGCGACGGTTCCGGTCCGGGTCGGCAGTACTCCGACACCGCTGAAAAGACAGGGCCGCGGTACGGAGTCTGAACTCGTGCGAAGTACATTTTCCGAGCATTAGTGGCGAACCGAGCGGCTCTAATTCAGTTCGCCATGCTGTAAGCGCATCGCCCGCGCTGTACTTCAAAAGCCATTTCCCGTAACACATGTTCTGCACCACCTCACGAATTTTCCTGTAAACCACTTGGTAAATTATTCATGCTGATAGAACGAACGGCTGGAAGGTGACTCGATAGGTCTGTTCGGGCTGCTCCTTCACTCCTGTGATCAATGGATAGGTTAAAAGTGAAGACCCGAAAACGCCATGCAAAACTATCTCCGACGTTCGTAGATAAGCCTGTCTCCCCAAAAAGTTCAACTGATGGCTCGCACCTCTACAATGCGATGCGACCACTGTGTACCTCCTACACCTGCATCTACCACCACCACTATGCACCTACTATACCTGCATCTACTACCTAGCATGCTGTGCACCTACTACTCCCGCATCTACAAACTCCACCGTACACCTACTACACCTGAGTCTACTACCACCACTGTGTACCTACTACACCCTCAATTACTACCACCACCGTACACCTACTACACCTGCATCTACTACCACTACTGTGCACCTACTACACCTGCATCGACTACCACCACTGTGCACATACACCCCACATTACAAACCAACAGTTCGAAGATCGGGGAGATAATATTTCACCAACAAGATTTTTTGAGCTACCGAAGTGAACTCGGGCATCAGAAGATGAAGGCATATCAGTAATGTGTGCTCTATGCTGTTTTGTGCGGCAGTGTGAACAGAAACACGGTTCGTGGGTAGAAGGTTTGGTTATTGGATTGAAAATCTTCGATCAGTTCCGACCATTTCGAGATTATGAGATTGACGAAATGGAAAGACTAGTGTAGGGACAAAATCCCTAAGATAACTTGATTTTGATCTCAAATTTACGGGACAACTGCTATATAAGCTATATACCTGTATAGCAGTAAGCATGACCATAATATTTGGCAATCAGAACACCGAACAAGGGTCTTTTCGAGAATGACGTTATATATTTGCCTCATCTCCACATCGTTCGACAATATTCAGGTCACTTCGCAAGTGCACCATCACTTTGCGCACAACGTCCATATCCATTTCTCAAATGCATTGTCTGATTCTGCGGACTAGATGCTCCACTCTGTAACGTTTTTCTTTTTGTTCTGAGAGTGGCTAAGAATGAATGATGGAAAACAACATTTCGGGGATTACGCTCTTCTGAATAGCAACATGTAGTCGGACAATTTTTGAAAGCGAAAAAGCCATACATGCCTATTAAAGAAGCTGGGGCTCGTTTCCCATTGTAATGCAAATTAGATGCGCTATCAGCTGATGGGAAATGGTTGATGTACTTCCATCCATTCTAAAGGGCGTTCTGTGAATGAAAAAGTAAAGTTAAAATTTAGAGGACAAGAGCTATATATATATATATATATATATATATATATATATATATATATATATATATATATATATATATATATATATATGTATGTATGTATGTATGTATATGTATGTGTGTGTGTGTGTGTGTGTGTTTGTGTGTATGCATACATTATGTTCTGAGATGAAAAAGATCATGCGAGTGACCGGATCCGACCCAACCCGACCGGAAACTGACCTAAACAGTATTCTTCGTTAGCCTTTCTGAAGCGTTGTAGGACATACATATTCAATTATAAATTAACGCAAAATCAACCTGTGGTGCGAAGTTTGATTTGGAAACATTACTTCTAGTATTACCTCAGCTCAACTTCTCGCATTTTCTATGGAGAGAAAAGCTTCTACCGCAGCATGTTCTGTGCCCGTAGAGCGCAACCCCACGGTGCATTCACGATCTTTGTAGTGATCCGGTATATACGCCTCTACGAGCTTCCAGGAGAGACTAGTTGGTCTATCTGCACGATATCTCTGCCAGTAAATGTACGATGATTCATGTTGTGCTTGCAGCATGAGAGTCTTTAGATAAGCTGTTATCCTTGGTCGTTCAGCGTCATTAGGGGTAATAATGCCTTGGGTTGGCGCTAAATAATTGCAGGTCTGTGCAAATCACTTCACATGACTTCGGAACTGTTCTCAGGAGAAAGGTCGATAAGGACTACAGAAGGAAAGGATGCTTAACATACCCTGCATGGTATACGTCTGGTAATTGCACATATTGGCGGTTGTGGTGATGTTTTTTTGGGGTGGGGTGGGGTGTGGGGATGGGGGGGGGATATATTACTTAGATTCTCCAGACCTATTCGATTAATGTTAACGTAATTTGCTAGGAAATTATCTGTCAGATAGGCTTTCGAACTTCAAAGGAGCAATGACCTCTTCCACGTCATTTCGTGGTAATCGATGTAAATTAGGGGAACATGCAATGTGGCGTAACTAGCTTCCAGTCATCTTGGCTAATCTTGACTGAATTTTGCATGGAGAGTTCCGAGCTACGCCGGAGGTGGATTGAACTTTTCTTCAACCCGTATGCGGCGACTTTAAGGGCACTGGAAATCGAGATGAAGATGAGGTCATGCGGTTCCCACGCTGCATGGATACAGGATTAGCCACTAAACCGCGGCGTAAAGGTGCTGGCAACCCGTAGCAAGATGTCATGTTATGTCGAATTGTTTGGGACGCACAGGAATTTCAGATGCAGGTAAACGTTATTTCGACAATTCGGCGCTGTGCATTGAACTTTGGGGTGCGTGCCTGACATTGGGCGGAAGAGCTCGAGTTCGAAAATGGTGCAACAAACTTCGACATATGTGCATTTAAAGCCAATTCACCTCTGCCGACATTGGCTATACTTTTCCAAAATCGCCACAATCCGCATCATTGTTGCAGTAGCTTCTAGCAGTCCCCGAATGGGAGCGAACTATCCGTTAAAGTGATCGAGAGTCAGGTTCTCTGGCTGCGTCGACTTGCCTTTCCGCGGCGCGATGACATGACGGAGTTGACCGGACATCGATGACGCCGGCGACTCGCGCACACGGCGTTCTAAATCGCTGCGGCCGTCGCTCCTGACGGCGCGCCTCGCTTGCACATTTAACTGTGAGTAGTCGTCACCACCACCCGCCCTCGCCGGCCGTCACTCCTGACGGCGCGCCTCGCTTGCACATTTCACTGGGAGTAGTCGTCACCACCACCCGCCCTCGCCGGCCGTCACTCCTACGGCGCCCTCTTGCACATTTAACTGGGAGTGGTCTCACCAACCCGCCCTCGCCGGCCGTCACTCCTGACGGCGCGCTCGTTGCACATTTCACTGGGAGTCGTCACCACCACCCGCCCTCGCCGGCCGTCATCTGACGGGCGCCTGCTTCACATTTACTGGAGTGTGTCCACCAGCTCTTTATAATTATTAAAATAAATTTTGGTTTAATTTAACTGTTTAAAGTTTATTAGGCCCTTTATTTCACTGTTCTAAACGCTTGCCTTCTGACGGGCCCTTTCAATTTAACTGGATTGTAAACCTTGTACTAGGCTTGAATTTAATATGTCGTCACAGCTGC
Organism: Ashinkailepas kermadecensis; assembly: GCA_034440615.1. NCBI lineage: Eukaryota > Metazoa > Arthropoda > Thecostraca > Neolepadidae > Ashinkailepas > Ashinkailepas kermadecensis. The sequence goes on from JAOTOM010002415.1 coordinate 32,745, forward strand.
CGGCCTACTAGGGCTCTTACATTTAACTGGAGGTCGTCACCACACGCTCGTCGGCCGTACTCTGACGGCGCGCCTCTTGACATTTCACTGGGAGTGTCGTCACCACCACCCGCCTCGCCGGCCGTCCTGACGGCGCGCCTCTCTTGCACATTTCACTGGGAGTGGTCGTCACCACCCGCCCTCGCCGCCGTATTGACGGCGCCTCTATTTAACTGAGTCGTCACCACACCCGCTTGCCTCTCTGACGGCGGCTTGAATTTAACTGGGAGTGGTCGTCACCACCACCCGCCCTCGTCGGCCGTCACTCCTGACGGCGCGCCTCGCTTGCACATTTAACTGGGAGTGGTCGTCACCACCACCCGCCCTCGTCGGCCGTCACTCCTGACGGCGCGCCTCGCTTGCACATTTCACTGGGAGTGGTCGTCACCACCACCCGCCCTCGCCGGCCGTCACTCCTGACGGCGCGCCTCGCTTGCACATTTAACTGGGAGTGGTCGTCACCACCACCCGCCCTCGTCGGCCGTCACTCCTGACGGCGCGCCTCGCTTGCACATTTCACTGGGAGTGGTCGTCACCACCACCCGCCCTCGCCGGCCGTCACTCCTGACGGCGCGCCTGCTGCACATTTAACTGGGGTGGTCGTCACCACCACCCGCCCTCGTCGGCCGTCACTCCTGACGGCGCGCCTCTGCACATTTCACTGGGAGTGGTCGTCACCACCACCCGCCCTCGCCGGCCGTCACTCCTGACGGCGCGCTGACATTTACTGTGTCGTCACCACAGCCTCGTCGGCCGTCATCTGACGGCGCGCCTCTCTTGCACATTTAACTGGGAGGTCGTCACCACCACCCGCCCTCTCGGCCGTCACCCTGACGTCTTAATTTATGTTACCACCACCCCTTTCTACCGCGCCTCGCTTCACATTTCACTAGTCTCACCACACGCCGCGCCCTCTCCGGCCGTCACTCCTGACGGCGCGCCTCGCTTGCACATTTCACTGGGAGTAGTCGTCACCACCACCCGCCCTCGCCGGCAGCCGCTGCGCCAGCAACCCCAGAGGTTCCTTTGCGACTGGCGGCGGCGTCGTACTGTGAACCCGATGGCCGCGAATTGGAGCATGACTGTCCCGGATTCCCCTCAGTGTACCGGAGAAGGTCTGTCACTGTTGCTAACGCGTACTGTTCCGCCTGCCAGTGACGCACCTGTCTACCAAGGACACATCGGCAAGCAGTTCCGGTGTTACGTAGGCTGATGTACTTGCATGGGCATGTTGTACTTCTCCAGCTGAAGCAGCCTCTGGTGGTCGGAAGGGTTGGTCTGGATGCCAGAGATCAAATCACCAGCCAGGATCAGCTTACACTGGGGGTGCCCCGGTTAATCATCAGTCAACATGTTGACTGATGACTAACTGGAGCTGTTTTGCGATGGCATCATAATCGCTGGTTATCTGTGTGGTTGTATTTAATGATGGTATATTTACCCGATGACGGTGGGTCTTTTCTTGGTGAAATCAACCCACACCCATTTTGTCTCCGCTCGGGGCGCTGGCGGCGGACGATTTATGGAGGTGATGACTTCGGTTCCCAGGTGTCCCTCACGACAATGGCACCACCACCACCACCACTCCTCTCGCGTCATGGGGCTCTGTCACTGCGGAATACACTACACCCAGTAATGCTAGTAAGCCAATTTGGAGTGCTAGACGTGAGGGTTTCTTCCGTATATCACGAGATGTCCGTGTTCTAATGATGAACGTGGGCTTGTATGATGAACGTGGACCGAATGTTCAGGAGTTCAGCAGCAGCGATTGAATGTCCAGCGGTTCAATAGCAAAAGGAGCAGCAGTAGATGCGCCAGCTGCTGACCGGGGCTGACTGAATGTCGGCACACCCTGTCACCCGCTCCCAGCTGACACATCTAGAGGGAGCCGCGGCACCACGCGTGGTGCAGGGCAGATCCGGCCGCCTGGTCTGGCCCAGAGCTAGTCTTGGTGGGACCACCAGACCAATCCGGCCGCCTGGTCTGGCCCAGAGCTAGTCTGGTCTGGCCCAGAGCTAGTCTGGTCTGGCCCAGAGCTAGTCTTGGTGGCACCACCAGACCAATCCGGCCGCAGCGCCAGGACGAGCTCAGAGGCGGGCAGTGCAGCCCAGGTGCGCACTGCTGATGGTAGCGCTCGGCTGATGGTAGCGTTTAGCTGATGGTAGCGTTTGGCTGATGGTGGTGTTCGGCTGATGCTAGCCCTCGACTGCCGCTGATGTGAACAGGGATTTATCGACGATATTTCCGGCCAGTACGGACGCCTCACTTATTCCTTTTTGGTAAGCAGTACTTCTATAATGTGTCCAGCACAGATGACGATAGCATTTTGATCAGCGGAGATGACCGAAGCTTTAGTAAGCATGGCCTCGAACAGATGGTGCCATCGTCTTCCAGGCCTGGTGTAGCCCGGTGACGCTCCGCTCCGTAAGAAGCACACATAGTGCAAAAGCTGACCGAGGTCGAGGGGGTTGATCAAGGTCACGGGTAGACCAGCGCGCGGCGCAACAGACATGCTTTGTGCGGCCGTTGTAGGACATTACCAGCTTGAGGAACCCCTCGGTAAGTTCACCTCCCGGGAATAAAGTCTTGCGAAAATTTAAGGTTTTACGTGGTGAAGTTCTCAAAGTTTCTCATTTGACCTAGTGTCTTTTTAGGTGCTGAGGAGGAGGGGTAGGGGGCCCGACCCCATTAGTTGCGCCGCCGCGCAACCCTATGCATTGGAATAAGTGCACCGATTTCTACCTACGTGTACAAAATATCCAACCCATCGTTCTAAACTCTACAGCCTCCCTGCTTCACTACCTGGCTCCGCCCATGATGCTTATTTCGGGGGCATGCATCTCCCATGATATATTTGAATTGTCCTATGGGTGCATCGGGAACATCGACTATTTTAGCTATTGAAATGCTGCACCAATACATAAAATACCGCTCACTAACACAAGGCGAGCTACCTTCCAGCTCACCTCACTGTCCGGCTGCGTCATTGTATTGAAATGCTGCACCAATACATAAAATACCGCTCACTAACACAAGGCGAGCTACCTTCCATGCTCACCTCACTGTCCGGCTGCGTCATTGTACGAATATTTTCAGATGATGATAATACATTTCTTCAGATATCTGTATGATGTTAGCGTTCACGAACGCCAGCTTCCTGTTTCTCATGCTCAGTTCAGTGTTGCCAAACTGAAATTTGCCACCCCAACTTGTTGCACCTGGTAACGCCATTGCCACGTTTTTTTCTTCATGATTTAGCCCATTTAAAAGGGGTGTGTGGTACTTATCGATCGGTGTTTGGCTAATATGAAAGCAATCCGGCTCTAAATTAGGAAAATCAAACGGCCAGTCATAGGAAACACGATCTAGCTGACATTAATTCCCCCTGACTGCGCCATTGACATTTTTCGATGTTTTGAGTGTTCACCATGCAGTTCAGGCCAAAACAAGTCGCTTGAGCCCACTCAAGAGTCTCTTGGACGTATATTTTCCAAGAGCTCACGGGAGCAGACGAATCAGCCCCCTAGACAGACAGCCTCCTGGACCTGGACTGGCCTCCAGATAATCCAAACATGAATAGGGTTAACCTGCATCATAACCGTGAATGCCACAGAACTCAAGCGTTATTAACGTGATGCAGCAGTGCAATGATACAATCTGTTCACCTGGATCAGGGCCGGTTTAAATCCAGACCACAAAGCAACAGTTGCCAGGATTACAGGTACTTTCACTCTGCAGCCATCAGTAACACGGCGCCTCTTAATCTATTACCAGTGTACAGATGTCGAGGACGTGTGCTCATCCCATGGCGTCCTTTAGATTGCCGAGATGTTAGTCGCGCGGCAAGCACGCTTTATGACCTACTGGAATTCGCCGTCGTGGATCATGTAGGTACACGAAGCCTGTGGTGACACGAAGGTGTGCAACTCCCTCGTGGCTCGACACACCCGTGCGTGCAGCGCTCCAGCTGAAGGAGACAGCATTTTGCCGATGACGACGCAACTGTCAGATGATACCGGATCTGATTTCCATATAAAAAGAGGTAATTATAAATATATCTGTAGCACAAAGTGCTTTGAATATTTGTGCAACCTAATAGAAGATTTTAAAACTAACCAGGACAATTCTTGTACTTCTTAAAATGAGCCTCTAAAACATCTGGTACATGATCACATATGCTGCAGGATTGCAATGGAGACACTATTTCAGATGACATAGAAAACGCGCAGCTGCTTTGAATGAGGCTTGTATGGCAAAATTGACAGGTCCGGCAGACAAACAGCACCCGATTGCACCAGTATCCTTCCGGATCATCCTTCCGGCTACACATATCAGAAGCAGCAGTGGCCGCAGCCTTCCAGTCTGCTCAGCCCTAACAAGGCTTGTCAACCAGACAATGTGAGCGCGCGCGCATAATCCGTGCGTGTGCGCGAGGTACTCACTTTCAGAAATTTTCGGTCTTTCAGTAAGCTCGGGGTATTTCCAAACCGACGGAAAGAGACAAACATATCCAAAGGTGGCAATACAACTTCCGAAAACTATCATTCAGTGTCCTTGTTATCTTTACTCGAAAAAAACGCAAGATAGGGTAGTATATAATGTGCTTTTTCAGCATGTGGCTCCTTCATTACGTGTCCAGTAGCACGGCGTTATACCAAAACAGTTATGCTGCAAAAATTAACCACTTATGTATGTGTGTTGGAGGGAGGGGACGATGTCAGACGGATATCAGACCGATAAAGATTACACAGATTATTCGGCACCTTTTCAAAGTGTAAATCACACCTTGCTCACCACACAGCTAAGACAATCCTACCATCTGCAGGACTTGGCTCTGAAATGGTTCGTCTCGTATCTGTCCGGCAGGACTCAGAGAGTCATCGTGAACGGCAAAGCCTCCAGCTAGAGGCCGGTAGTTTCCGTTGTCCCGAGAGGATCCTTGCTAGTTTCTCTTCTCTTTTCCATGATTATGAACAATTTTCTCCAAGATGAGTGTCTTCGTTATGCAGATGATATAAATATTCCACCAAATTACTTCTTCGGCTGAAGGTTTATTGCTGCAACACTGCGCCGATCTTCTGGCATCATGGTCCATCCAGATGGGGATTAAACCGCTATCTGGACAAATACAAAATATTCACGACTCTCAAGCGGATGCCTGTCCAAATGACGTACAAAATTAACAATATCAAATAAGAAACGTGAACCAACTTTGCTATTTCGGTGTAGCACTAGACTCAAAATAAACATTTGGAGCTTATGTCAGTGACATCGTACAAAAACAAATAGGGCCCTGGGTCTGCTTTTCCGACCCTTCCAGGCCGGAACAAAACATTCCAAATTCAAGCGCAGCGCTGTATTTGCTGATTAATTCGCCAAGGTACGTCCTATTTTGGAACACGCGAGCGTCATTTGGAGGGGCGCTGCCACCATCCACACTGCGGGTCGATGGAGTGCATCACAAATTCCTGACGTGACTCGTATTCCACACGCCATCTTGCTCCACGACCGCCCTTATACACTGACCTACAACATTTCAAAATTCATTCCCTAGCTTCCGGGTGTGAGCAATTTGACTTGCGTTTGATTAGACAAGTCTTCAAAAACAATGTAGACTCGTGTACCGTTCTGGCACACTTTCCTCTGTATGTACTAATTCCAATTCCGCACATGAGATACTGTATTCATGCCAAGAGCACGTGCACGACGCAATCGAGTCTGTTTTGCAGGCTTTCCGGGCTAGTAAATGATTTTATTTCAACGTTCCACATGTTAGATATCTTTCACACCATCATCCTCATTAACACGCGCCCTGGAGGCCTCTGAAAATTACGCGCACTGGAGGGGGGGGGGGGCGGATTCCGCCCCCCCCTAAGATCTCGGCTCCTATTAAAGCTGGAAGCACAAAATACGCAGGGTGGATGGGTACGGTAGTGAACTCTATCGTGTGAAAATTTCATGACCTTAGGTCAATATCTTCAAGGTCAAATGAGGTCACATTTGTCAAAATTTTCTTGTTTTGCGTGGCTTGGCTTGTCATTGCTATGGATCGCTGTGATTGTGTTTAAATGCTCCAAAATGGGCATCAATGATGTTTTGGACATTACTAATGATGCAATACAGATGCTAGACCCGACATTTGACTTCAGGTCACCTATATAGCAGCACTTTATCAGGTCAGTTACCTGTTCCAGTTACCGGAACCGGGCCGCCCGCCCGACTGCTCCGTCGGGCAGCTCGGCGCAATCGGCTTCGCGAAGAAAGGAGTGAAGTACATGAATAAAGTATAGAAACGCAATGACAAACAGTACACATAACAAACAGTAGTGCATTTATGACAGCATTCCAGTTGATCAAGTTTGGTTTCATTAACCTGTCATGAACTTGACCTGACTTGACCTCGGTGACCTAACATGACCTGGAAACTATATAGCATATTAATATACATCAAACAAGTCGCTAGTGTTGCCAAGAACACTTCCCTTTTGCGAATATACTTGAAGCGCATCAGCGCCGATTTTTGTGGTCTGGCGCTAGGAAATATTTTGACTTTAACGGCCTCTAGCTTGAAAAATGTTTAGCCGATTTCCATTTTTCTTACTTTAAACGACGTGCCGGTCATTTCTAAGCAGGTACGCAAAAAATCACGTATATCGACCGGTAAAATCTGCAATTATGTACGAAAAATCGGAGGGGTGGGCGGATTTCGCCCCCCTCCAGTGCGCGTGTTAAGGCAGCAGCGAAAGCATATATTGCTAGTTTCGATGAGGTCGGGCGCGTGCGGTAGCCACGCAGCGACTGATGGCAATAGGCTGGTTATGATTTATGCTCTTTTTATCGCGCATGTGTGCTGAGGTTTTGCTTGACCCAGTTGCTACATATTAGGCTAGTATTTACAACTATTTTATGCCACATATTCAGTTTATGCTACTATCACTCATGCAATGCACACTTGTTTGTCATCACATGCTTTGCAGTTACTGCAACACATCGGTACTTAACCTATTGGTGGATAATTACTCTGTTGGTGATTATATGTGAATATACGAAGAGGTCTGCGATACTTGAGCGGGTGTAATTTGAGCGAGTCTATCTAAGTGAGTACAATTTCAGCGTGCTGATATACTATGTGACTGCGACATCTAGGCGAGTAAAAATAGAGCGAACGCAATGCGAACGATAATATTTACGACAGCTGTGCATATTTCCAGGTGAAGGACTCCCAGGAAGAGTAATAAGCTGGAGGCATGGCACTAGGACATTTAGATGGTGCTTAATGAGCTATGTCCAATTATTTGTAAATGCTTAAATGCGTCGAAAAAGAACAAGTTGTTTTCAGCGGGCAGAATATGTACAGCTTCTGGCCGGATTTGAAGGAAGTATTTCAGGAAAAACGGTGCATCGGCCATGTACTGCGCCTGAAACATGTTAATAAAACCAACTAGTGTACAAATATTGTATCGGTATTGCGGGACATCTGCCACAATCTTCAGCTCAGTGCATGGGAAGCAGTAATCGGAAATACAGTTCAAATTCCTGGTATGCACAGCTGGTGTTGATGCTTAAGCTCGCATAATTGTCTTCCCACTTGCCTATATCGAATCAATTACGACCAAAATTCCTGCTCCAATTCACTAGTCTTATGCGAGTCAAAGGGCTTCAGCATCGTGTTAGTTATATTACTTTATTAAATAAATTACAAAGCGAACATCAAATGAAACAGAACATGGATAAACATGAATTGTGAATCTGTCACTCTGCCGATATGGTAAAGCAATTCGCGTAAATATACTCGCTCGGATTGTGTTTGCCTATTTACGCTCGGATTGTGTTTGCCTATTTACGCTCGGATTGTGTTTGCCTATTTACGCTCGGATTGTGTTTGCCTATTTATGCTCGCTCAGAGGACGCAGTGACACAGCTCACTAGCTCGCTCAAAATATGTTCGCTTAGATAAACCCTCTCAAAGTGTACTCGCTCAAATTGTATTCGCTGAAACGAACGCTGCCTACTTGAATGCATTCAGGGGTCTCTTGCGAAAGACGCAACTAATACCTTATTAGAGTTCAAGAAACATTCGTCGAGTGCATTGCAGTTTGATAACCACCTCCATTCGGACCAAATGAGACTCCAGAAGAGTGCAACGCTCATTCAGCAAGTTCCACTATATTTCCAGCCAACTGAATGTCAAAATCCATACGCCATGCGCTTCAGGTGCCCCTTGATGCCGATTCCTGGTCGTCCAGTATGACGTTGAAGTGTCGATTTGACCAGCTCAGGTCATCCAGCAGGAAACATGGAATCACTGAACGCATGCTTCGCCGATGATGACGTATATTGACGAACAGCCCTAATAAGCCTCCACTTTAGTGATTGCCTCGGCCAGAGACCACGTCGTGTTCAGGCATCGATGTGCAATGTGCGGCGCGGCGTTGACGCCAGCGCCACCTGTGTTGACTTGATACGGCTGTCAGCGCCACCTAGGTACAGTCCGTCCTGACTGTTCATTTATAGCGGACATATTCATATTCATACATCGCAAAGTTCAGTTATAGGGCAGTTGTGGTGGCGTCATATTCATATTCACCGGAAAATATGCCACAGCAGAAGACTGTAATCAAACGAGTATTCGTACATAATTGCATAGGCTATACAAGAGCTTCAATGGCATGAAAAAGTGACGATGCTGAACAATCTCGCGTTCGAAAATGGTTTCTTCCAGAAGACCAGATGACGTAAGATTTCCGAGGGAAAAAAATGACAAATCAATAACACGTACGGGAAACGTCGGTGAGAACTTGGCGGAAACATTGCTCGTGCAAGACTGCGGTGGGCAAAGACAACTGGCATTCCCCAGTGCATGCACTATTCAGCAGGGCATGTCAGTGTCAGAAAGTAGTTGCTGTCCAATACCACTCTGTAATTATCCCCTATGGTTTGCCCTTGAATGTTTCAAAATTGGTCACATTTTGTCCAGAATGTTTTCAGGATGCAGCATTTCAGAACGTGTTGCGGGAAATGTCCCGTGCATCGCCCACAGATTCGTCTGCCAAATTTTGATTGAAGAACTGCGCCTATTGGCGACTGCGGAGGCCATTGCCCGAGCCGACTAAGCACCGTTCCTCTACTCAGTGATGCTGAAACGATGGATGATGGTCACTAACTGGGAAGTGGATGGAGGTACAGTCATGGCTTTATGGGAGGAGGCATGACCTCGAAATAGCGACGACCAAAACGACCCAGACGAAGGCCTAGGTATCAACTGCTCTGTATAACGAAGGAAACGCTATCGGCTCTGGTGAACATGAATGCCCCATCATGTTGAATAGTGCATAGTCTGCCAAATTGTCCCGCCTTATCGCAGAACAGAGTTATACTGCCCCCTCCCCCTGTACGAGCATGACTGCACTTACACAGAACAGAGCCCGACTGCCCTCTGTACGAGTATGACTGCGCTTATGCAAAACAGAGCCTGACTGCCCCCTGTACGGGTGTACGGGTACGGCTATACTTACGCAGAACAGAGCCCGACTGCCCCATTTACGAGTATTACTACTTATACAGAACAGAGCCCGACTGCCCCATTTACGAGTATTACTACTTATACAGAACATAGTTCGACTGCCCCATGAACAAGTATGATTATGCTTATGCAGAACAGAGCCTGACTGCTCCTTGTATGCATGCGCCTGTACTTATGCAGAACAGGGCCCGACTGCCCCCTGTACGGGTCGACTGTATTTATGCAAAACAGACCCCGACTGCCCCCTGTACAGGTACGACTGTACTTATGCAGAACAGAGCCCAACTGCCCCCTGTACGAGTATGAGTGTACTAACTCGACTGCACAATTTTGCTCAATTGGCCAGTTTATGCCTATTTGAGGCTGAGCCAGATAATAATACCAGGGCGGTGTGCGACACAAAGCAAATCCAGTTAAACTACATTCGTGTACTTCCATTAGCAGTGACAATTCCATAACACAGTGATATGAGCAATGGTTAGTCAGTGATCTCCAGCGTAGCTCAACAATGAAAATTTCCAGAAATATCGTGTGCCAACTCAACTCTCAACTCCGATTTCGCCGTGCGCCAAATCTGTTTGAAATACGTGTAAAACCACAAACCTACCGTCACAGTGTCACTTTGGCAAAAACGTATTCGGCATTTCATGCGACCACAAAACATGCAGTATTGGCGTGTTAAGTCTGGTCAAACTCGGGCAGTTCGCTCCAAGCTGATATGCAGTTGCTCGGATGGCTTGTAAGGTATTTTTGGCTGTTCTGAACGATGAAAATGGTCCCTAACTTACAAGTTGATTCGCACCGATGCCCTAGAATGCATGTTTGGTCCGAAAATGACTACCAAGATCAATCGAGGTCAATCACCATGTGTGACCTTTAGAATATCACCAACAAGACGTCGTGATCGGAGAGCATCTCGAAAGATCACATGGAACTGATCTCAGCCCATTAAATGCACTAAAACAGGCAAAACTAGGATTTCAGCAAACATGACCAAACATCGTCTGTCTGTCACACACCGTCGTTGTAGCCTTGTAGTCTGGCAGTACCTAAAAATACACCCTTTTACTCAAACGTTTGCCAAGGATCGATCCATCAATTAGCCAAACGGCGGTCAGCTACCGCTCGCCATTTATAGTTAGTTGCGACAAAAACTACTTGGGTGGTGGCATCCCTATCTGATGACAAAATAATCCCTCTCCAGACCAGGACTCCAGTTTGCGTTTTCTTGAAACCACGTTTTTTAACCACGTTGTTCACGCTTGGAAGAAATTCCATAAAAAGTAGAACCACTTATAAGTTTGAATTATTTACCTGAAAAAAAACACTGAACTGCAAAATTTTAGGTGCTAGGTTGATATCGGTCGTAACAGCTTCCTTTCGGAGTCCGAGAACAGAATTGTGCTCGTGCTTAGTTTGCATCGGACATTCTATCTGCCTATTGCACTGTGTGGTATTGTAGATCTCTACCTAGTGGTCCCTGATTTGTCTCCCTTCACGGGCAGACAAAGACAAAGACAAGACGTATATTCAGACGTTTTCAGTTTCAACAACCAGAGCATTTGCCGAGTTCTTTCGTTTCATCACTTTGCTTTATCTCGCAGTCTTATTATGAAGAACTTCAACTACGTTGCTTGTGAATCCACTGACAAGCATAAATATATTCCAGCTCTAAATGTGTAAGTCAAGGTCCGAGTCCTCATTAAGAGTACATCAGATGCAATGTGCAAAGGTTATAGAAGGTGCCGAAATGGTACCGAGATGGACCAAAATTGTCTCTCCATAAGTATTACAGGCGTATGAATACTATGTACGCTTCAATCGACCAAAGAACACTGAGTGTCCAGTGCTTCATTGGCCTGAAATATTCAGCAAGCGGCCTCTATCTTCGAGAAATACCGTCACGATCCACAAATACTGAAACAAAACCCTGCGTTCCATTTTACCCAGCTGCAGAGAACCACAGTAATGACTGCATCGATTGGCCCCAAACAGTCGTCAACGAGGAATGCATGAGGAACATGTTCCTTGCAACTGACACCTCCGGAGTCCAATTAGCACTTCCCGTTTCTCTGACAACGGCAGTCGTAAGTAGACCCTGCTTCTTACCACCAATATAGTGCGGGGTCGCTGGCGTTCAGCCTGCGTTGACTCGTGCGGCTCGGACTGCTGACTGGTGAGAGGTGTGGCGCTACTCGCATCGACCACCGAGGGATGCAGTGTGCTGGACACACACTGGACCTACACCGAGCCACCGGCGCTGTTCTTCGCCGCAGGTCGACTTGGTGCAACCAGATCCCTTCCTCTGCTCGCTCTTCACTCAATGATGCTATATTTTATATGAGCTTTTTTCATCCACCTTCATCATGTAAGTAAGTCTCTTCAAAGTAATCACCAAGCCTTAGCACAGCCCGTCGTGAGGACTATGCGTCCATTTCCATCCTTCCATCGATACCCCAGCACCCACAGCATGCAGATCGAAATATATTCCTGGCTGCCACGCACACCACTTTTGCAAAAATATTCCGTCTATGGTCGTTCATGTAAATGCAATTCCACACGCATTCTAGCATTTCCAGTCAGTTGCATTGTTTTTCATCTTGTGCTGTCTTTGTTTGCTTTATCGGTAGTTGCCTCAGTCACCGATTTGGTGTGTAAGGTGCACCAACCATAAACTCTCGTTTTGCAAGCTTTTGTATTGTATAACAACGGACAATAGTGACAACTAATATATCTCTGGCGCCTGAATACGCCGTCACAAGCAGCTTTGGGATGAGCGAGACTGTAGTGCAGCCCACAGTCTTGCATCATGTTAGTGCTGACGCGACACCAGACCACGAGATCAAATTGCATTTTATGGCCGGTGACAGTATATTGCTGCGAACGTGAGACTAGGTACTAGGTCACCATAGCACCACGCTACTAGGTCACCATAGCACAAGAGGTCACCGGCTCACCAGATGACCCGTGTGCGATGCGAGGTCAGGTGACCACCAGGCTAATAATGCCACGGTGCGATGCTATCAGGTCGCCAGGTCACAATAGCGCGATAATGGATTATCGAGTCACCAGGTCATTAATGCTAAAACACAATATCACCTTGACACGTGACGCACTTCGGTGATCAGCTAAACTTCGACTGTCACAAGAGCGGAACAGCTGACGTGTGGGCAAGGTCGGTGAGCGGGTTAGTCTATGCGGCAGGGTTATTGCACGAGGGCTAGCTGACTGTTAATCAGTCACGAGTCCTAGCATCGCTCGAATGGCGCATGTCTGAAAATGCGTTGCATCAGCGAAGCTTGCTTAGTACGACTGTCAAAAATATCTTACACGCATCTCATCACAACACTCTACTGGCTAACTCTGCCTGACTGATGGTCGACGTTTGCCGCCGGACATTTCCTCTAATTACAGCCTCTTATGTGGACGGATTGATTCAGTTGTGCGATGATCATCGTCGTCTTTGGAACGCTACGCTGTCCTCCAATGTGAATAAAAGTAGCACGAGAGCAATACAAATATGCATTGGTTTGTGATGACATTGTGCACATGCACCTGGTGAGCTGTGTAAATAGGAAGGGAAAATGTTTATTTTGTGATCATCCAAGAAGTCTCCCTTTTACGACTGTCAAGTGTTAAAAACAAAGTTTTCTTCGAGGCATAAATAACCATGAAGAAGGCAGGCAACCGCATTGAGGATTTTGCTACACATGCCAATGATTTTAGGCAAGTGAAATCGCATTGAACAATTTATTCTGCTATCACTGGTGGGCTTCGAGACAAATATTTCCTCGCCGTAAGAAGCGCACCAAAGATGTTCTCAAGGGAGGATGATCGGGAGGGGCGAAGCTCCTTCGATTTCCTTTTTGTTGGGCAATGACAAAGTAGGATTGATCTTTATTTTCAGATTAAAAGAACGTTCAAAAGGAGGATGGTTGATCTTTATCTTCAGATTCAGAATCCAAAATCAAGCTCAAAGATGGCAGTGACCTGGACGCCCCAAACTCCAGAGCTGGTCATTACTCTCAGGTTTTCAGGTTCCGAAAATAATTATCCTTAAGGGGTTCCGGCTTCCCTGCCCCCCCCCCCCCCACAGGTACGCTTGTGCTAGTTTACGCGCAGTGTTGCTTACTGTGGCTTCTCTATGGCCACAACACAACTTGACAATGCTGGTGTATAATGTGATGCATGTACAATTTTTGCACGTTGAGCAATTATTTTTTCCAATAGGGCCGACATTCCAAGATGTGCGCCCCCAAAACAAATTATATTGTATGACATACCAACGATTGTTCTTTTTGCATCTTTCCATGTCCTAATGTTTGAAAGCAGTCTGCAAGAACGAATGCGCGCAAGCACACCCAAGTGTGTATCGATTGGTATGATGATTTAATTCCTTTCATGGGTGTTATTTGATATGCTTTTGAAGGGGCAGGTGGCCCCTCAATGTTGGCTCTGCCTTCCAATAATTTCAACTGTTAACATGGGACCCCATGGGGTGTGCCCCCAATCCAATTGGGCCTGCCCATTACCTTCATGCATTGTGCTCACCAATAATGGTCTAAATTGTTGTTGTTAGGTCTTTTTAGCTGAACTCATTTGCATGGCACTCATTCATAATATTTCTCCTAACATTTCCAAGTGTTAGCAGAATCATTGCAATTAGAAAACACCTGCCATTTATATAGACATAGTCCCTATGCTGCCGAATAGCTTTAGGTACCTATATCTATGTTCTGACAAAACGTACTTGCTCGCCACCTGCTGATCACTATCTGAAATGCGGGAGGTACTTATCCTCACGACATAACAGAGCTAATATATTGCTTCTGTAATCGATTATGCTATGATCTATAACGAGTGGGTGCCAGTAGGACCCTTAGTAGCAATTGCAGCGCCGTATTTAGAACCATGGTGCACCAACAAAGAAACAGTCAAGTGCTGAAACATGTTTACCGGAAGGACTATGCCTGTGTCGCTATGCCAAACCTGCTCATACTGAAAACGTCAGTCACCTCCTGCACTGAGGATGCGTGCAAGGGCGCTTGTTTTCGTCTGATGACCGCTGCCCGGGTTTACGCACGATAGTCGGCAGGATGGTGGACGTGATTGACAGGCAGATCAGTAGCATTCACCGCAAATGTCTCACATATTCAACACAGTTCACGTCACGGTCAGCTTCAGTTCTCGGAGGCGTTCAGAGGAGTGCGTGCGTTTTCCAGCGGCCCGTGATCGGTTGGTGGTGGCGACCGTGATCGAGCACGTGGGAAACGCCATCACGGTACTGTCCAGCACAGGACTGCGGTAGGAGCTCTGACGCGCTCCGCCAACACCAGTCAAAGAGGCACTAGTAGCTCCAGGGGCACTGGTCACAGGGTACCGATCACTCCACGGACACTAATCACGGGATACCGATCACTCCACGGACACTGACCAGAGAGTGCCGATCGATCATTCCACGGACACTGATCAGAGAGTGCCGATCGATCATTCCACGGACACTGATCAGAGAGTGCCGATCGATCATTCCACGGACACTGATCAGAGAGTGCCGATCGATCATTCCACGGACACTGATCAGAGAGTGCCGATCGATCATTCCACGGACACTGATCAGAGAGTGCCGATCGATCATTCCACGGACACTGATCAGAGAGTGCCGATCACCACACAGATACTGGACACGGGGTACCGATCACTCCACGGACACTGATCAGATAGTGCCGATCACTCCACGGACACTGATCAGAGGGTGCCGATCACTCGACGGGGACTTGCCACCGAGGTGCTGATCAAGTCAGATCCGTGGCAGAGGCGGTGCTGACGGAAACCGCTGGCCAACAGTTGAGTGGCAGCTGCCGGTGGAACGGACGGACCTGATCTGACAGCGCACTCTATGACCTCCCGTCCGTACAAATGACCCCACGCTCAGCAGGCTTGACCAAGGTCCGCCCAGGCACTGCTGCCCTAGCTTTCCGAGGTGGAACATCTGCAGCTGTACCAGACAAACTGGGGTCTTCATAACCGGCCCGACCTCATTTATCTGATCGAGACCTTCACGATCACGTTCTTGCACTGGCGAGCTTGAGCAGGAACGCCGACGACCGAAAGATTCCTCTTGATGTGTACCGTCCTCGATTTGCACGGCGCTCACCGACCCGCCGACGGCCATCACCGCCGGTGATGTCACCGCACCACTACTCTACCAACCAACCACGTGGAGCCGATCGAGCCGCGCCGCCACGTGGAGCCGATCGAGCCGCGCCGCCACGTGGAGCCGATCGAGCCGCGCCGCCAGGCCGCCGCCACCTCTCAGTCCGCCTCGGCGGCCGTCGCCAGCTGCTGGCTGCCACTCGGCTCGGTCGGCGACGGCGAGTTCTCGGCAGAGCTGTACGGCGTGTGCAGAGGCCGCATCCTGGCCGTCTCGTGGCCGTCCATCCTGGCCGTCTCGTGGCCGTCCGTCCTGGCCGTCTCATCCGAGTGCGAGTGCCTGAGCGTGGCGCGCGCCAAGCCGGACACCTTGCCGTGGGCCGAGCCGGGCGTGTCGCCGCCGCCGCCCGACAAGAACGGCTCGGGCCGCGCCACGTCCATGCTCACCAGCTCCAGCAGCGTCTCCATGAACTCGGTTAGCTTCCTCAGCGTGCCCTCGCGCATCTTGGTGTAGCCCTTACCTGCCGGCCCGAGCTGGGTCAACTGAATGCTGCCGGTGGTTCGCAAATCGCAAAGCGGTCGTCGAACCCCATGTTGACTGGAGTTTTGATTGCGGGTAGAGTATTGCCAATCAGTTATGTAATACAGACGTTCATATACCACCACATATCTCACCAAATTATACAAAATTAGCACAGTTATAATTCCTCATACCTATCAAACATTCCTGCATACATGCATTGCATTCTTGTATGATCCTGCCAGATACGGTAAGTAGAGAACGTGGTGAGCAAATATATATATATATATATATATATATATATATATATATATATATATATATATATATATATATATATATATATATATATATATATATATATATATATATATATATATATATATATATATATATATATATATATATATATATATATATATATATATATATATATATATATATATATATATATATATATATATATATATATATATATATATATATATATATATATATATATATATATATATATATATATATATATTTGCTCACCACGTTCTCTACTTACCGTATCTGGCAGGATCATACAAGAATGCAATGCATGTATGCAGGAATGTTTGATAGGTATGAGGAATTATAACTGTGCTAATTTTGTATAATTTGGTGAGATATGTGGTGGTATATGAACGTCTGTATTACATATATATATATATATATATATATATATATATATATATATATATATATATATATATATATATATATATATATATATATATATATATATATATATATATATATATATATATATATATATATATATATATATATATATATAAACTATGACTCGCCGGCGCCGTTCCTGTACTCAAGTTACCACTGTAAAGCGACGCATTAGCACCATTCTGTCTGGGCCTACCCACTCACAGAAATCAAAGCCCTCCTGCAGCAGGCCACCTCAATAATCAATAACTCTACGTTTCCACTGAAGTCATAATCGTACTAGAAATTCCTAGCCAGGATCCTTCTTTAGGTTATATAATTCAGGCTGTGCGGTAGCAACATATTGAGCATACCGTAGGTGTCCAGGAAGGATATGGCTCGCCTGCAAGCTGCATTCCCGACCCCGGAGACCACACCGCTTACCTGCAGGCTTCAAGATTCCCTGCACGGGAACCCCCTGCTGGGTGAGGGCGGCGGCAAGACGCAGCAGCAGCATCTTCTGCTGCTGAGCGGTGAGTGGCTGCAGGCGTGATATGAAGCGCACCAGGTACTCGACAGTGAAGCGCGTGTCCTGCAACACGAACCACCGAGGTGCGGCCGGTCGGCACACGGGCGACTGTCATCAGCTGGCAGCTGCAGCTGGTCCTACAGAGTCCACACACCTCACTGCTGGTAACTGATTACGTGCCGAGCTTTGCGTACTGCCCATGGGCTTCCATAGTCTGGTAATTGAATGGGATGAATAAATTACATTTTTTTTATACTAGATTGATAAACTTAGCATTAAAAATCCATGAACTGCAAAATTATGCATTCACTATTTTCGGTAAGAATTTTTCAGTTGTTTAATTTACAATTTCAAGTCTACCATACCATCATAATCAATAAATCCATCTAACCGACAAATCGATTAGCCTATGTGGCCCACAGGCGTGTTTTGTGCAAGTGTTTGGAAGGTTCAATTCGGACACATGCCCAAAGCAGAACTAGCCTGTGCAGCATAATTTGTCTGTGGCACACCCAAATATTTTAACCCAACGCATGGCCCAGAAGCCTGCAGAGATATATATACTGGTGCTGTATGATATAAATACTGGTGAACAATTCGTTCAATATTTGCTCCTTCCAAGTAATACAAATAATGAGTACTAATAATCATTATTCATCAGTATGAATCATACGGAGCTCCTCAGAAATGCATGCTCTACTGCTGTTGCAAAATCCAAATAGATAATTGTTTTCTTCAGAAGGTCGACGTTGCGAATACAAACCCACATCAGGGATGTAACGCGGTGCGAGATTCCCCAAGTATTGTTTACCTTGTCTTGTTTGGTGAAGCAGTAGTCGATTTTACTGGGCGCCAGTACGATATAGGTGAGGTACTCTTTGTCAAGTATGGGCGTCCGAAGGTGCTCTAGCCACGCGAATAAGAGACCTGCCGCACACGAAGAGCAGCAACAACAACCAATCAGCACGGACGACTCCTGTGTCGTAAACATTGGCTCATCGCTCAGAAACAGTACACAAAGAGAGCTCTCAACCGACGATCTCGTGGGAAAGAAAGGAAAGCGCTCATATTCGCATGAAATTTGTAAAGTGGAGCTTTGAAGTGTAACCAAATACTTTTCTTACCACCTACATGAAATTGTCGCTGATTGTTGCAAATCATCGAACTTGTACTCTGCCCAGTTCCCACCTGTAAGCGTTTTCAAGTCGGTTTCTGTGTTGAGCTTCTCCATGGCACACTGGCGGATGTTCAGTTCAAACCGAATGTGACGCATCCGTTTCTTGAACTCTGTGCCTAGGAGAGGGTGATCCACCAGCAAGGCGTCGTAGATGGCCGTTACTGGCACTCTCTGCAGTGGAACACATCGGGTCAGATGAGGTAAGTACCAGTTGGTGAGGTACTTCACGAAACGAAGACTGCGTCAGATGCAAGGCACACGCGGATAACAAATAATAACACATACGTAATAGGAAAGGTGGGTATATTATGTACTGTGGGTGGAAAGATGGGTCTATTATGTACTGTGGATGGAATGGTGGGTATATTATGTATTGTGGGTGGAAAGGTGGGAATATTATGTACTGTGGGTGGAAAGGTGGGTATATTATGTACTGTGGGTGGAAAGGTGGGTATATTATGTACTGTGGGTGGAAAGGTGGGTATATTATGTACTGTGGGTGGAAAGGTGGGTATATTATGTACTGTGGGTGGAAAGGTGGGTATATTATGTACTGTGGATGGAATGGTGGGTATATTATGTATTGTGGGTGGAAAGATGGGAATATTACGTACTGTGGGTGGAAAGGTGGGTCTATTATGTACTGTGGATGGAATGGTGGGTATATTATGTATTGTGGGTGGAAAGATGGGAATATTACGTACTGTGGGTGGAAAGGTGGGTATATTATGTACTGTGGGTGGAAAGGTGGGTATATTATGTACTGTGGGTGGAAAGGTGGGTATATTATGTACTGTGGGTGGAAAGGTGGGTATATTATGTACTGTGGGTGGAAAGGTGGGTATATTATGTACTGTGGGTGGAAAGGTGGGTATATTATGTACTGTGGGTGGAAAGGTGGGTATATTATGTACTGTGGGTGGAAAGGTGGGTATATTATGTACTGTGGGTGGAAAGGTGGGTATATTATGTATTGTGGGTGGAAAGATGGGAATATTACATACTGTGGGTGGAAAGGTGGGTATATTATGTATTGTGGGTGGAAAGATGGGAATATTACGTACTGTGGGTGGAAAGGTGGGTATATTATGTACTGTAGATGGAATGGTGGGTATATTATGTATTGTGGGTGGAAAGATGGGAATATTACGTACTGTGGGTGGAAAGGTGGGTATATTATGTACTGTGGGTGAAAAGGTGGGTATATTATGTACTGTGGGTGGAAAGGTGGGAATATTACGTACTGTGGGTGGAAAGGTGGGTATATTATGTACTGTGGGTGGAAAGGTGGGTATATTATGTACTGTGGGTGGAAAGGTGGGTATATTATGTACTGTGGGTGGAAAGGTGGGTATATTATGTACTGTGGGTGGAAAGGTGGGTATATTATGTACTGTGGGTGGGAAGGTGGGTATATTATGTACTGTGTGGGTGGAAAGGTGGGTATATTATGTACTGTGGGTGGAAAGGTGGGTATATTATGTATTGTGGGTGGAAAGATGGGAATATTACGTACTGTGGGTGGAAAGGTGGGTATATTATGTACTGTGGGTGGGAAGGTGGGTATATTATGTACTGTGTGGGTGGAAAGGTGGGTATATTATGTACTGTGGGTGGAAAGATGACAACCAGATGCATGCACACGGCTCATGCAAGTTATCTCGCACGATTGGGTCAGGTGGAGTGAGGTCAAGCCAGGTCAGGTCAGATCAGGCCAGGTCAGGCCAGGTCAGGCCATGTCATGTCATGCCATGCCATGTCATGTCATATCAGATCAGGTGAGGTCAGGTCAGGTGAGGTCAGGTGAGGTCAGGTGAGGCATACACTGTCACGCAGTAAGACCACAGCGTAGGAAATGGTTTCGTGATATACAACTGGCCGAGTTACGCCAGGACGCACTAAGCTTTGGGGACACATGTCCCTTCCCTAACCATGAGAGTACCAGAGCGCTCAGTTAGATGGACTCCTGCACCTGTCATGGCGTACTTGCCACTCATCATGCCAACTACAGTATGCTGGGCTGGGGGTCTTTGATGCATGGAAATAGCTGTATGAGGTCACGGGCAGCCTCAGTCGGGCGGAGGAGGTGGACCGTCGGCCAAACTTATTGAACTTCAATACTGTACATGTCGCTCTGCATAGAGCTCAGCATGGAGCTTTTGTTGACATTGTCGAAAATCCGTGGCATTGCCGCTGAATGAGGTGGCATCACATGCGGTACAGCCGCGACAAAGACCATGTGTGTGCTATATAAAGGGTTCCGATGCTCGCATCAGTGGTGAACCAGGTGGTGCTGTCGTGCAATATAACCGCGACAGATATCCCTACATGTGCCATGGACCAGGTGGTGCTGTCGTGCAATATAACCGCGACAGATATCCCTACATGTGCCATGGACCAGGTGGTGCTGTCGTGCAATATGACCGCGACAGATATCCCTACATGTGCCATGGACCAGGTGGTGCTGTCGTGCAATATAACCGCGACAGATATCCCTACATGTGCCATGGACCAGGTGGTGCTGTCGTGCAATATAACCGCGACAGATATCCCTACATGTGCCATGGACCAGGTGGTGCTGTCGTGCAATATGACCGCGACAGATATCCCTACATGTGCCATGGACCAGGTGGTGCTGTCGTGCAATATAACCGCGACAGATATCCCTACATGTGCCATGGACCAGGTGGTGCTGTCGTGCAATATAACCGCGACAGATATCCCTACATGTGCCATGGACCAGGTGGTGCTGTCGTGCAATATAACCGCGACAGATATCCCTACATGTGCCATGGACCAGGTGGTGCTGTCGTGCAATATAACCGCGACAGATATCCCTACATGTGCCATGGACCAGGTGGTGCTGTCGTGCAATATAACCGCGACAGATATCCCTACATGTGCCATGGACCAGGTGGTGCTGTCGTGCAATATAACCGCGACAGATATCCCTACATGTGCCATGGACCAGGTGGTGCTGTCGTGCAATATAACCGCGACAGATATCCCTACATGTGCCATGGACCAGGTGGTGCTGTCGTGCAATATAACCGCGACAGATATCCCTACATGTGCCATGGACCAGGTGGTGCTGTCGTGCAATATAACCGCGACAGATATCCCTACATGTGCCATGGACCAGGTGGTGCTGTCGTGCAATATAACCGCGACAGATATCCCTACATGTGCCATGGACCAGGTGGTGCTGTCGTGCAATATAACCGCGACAGATATCCCTACATGTGCCATGGACCAGGTGGTGCTGTCGTGCAATATAACCGCGACAGATATCCCTACATGTGCCATGGACCAGGTGGTGCTGTCGTGCAATATAACCGCGACAGATATTCCTACATGTGCCATGGACCAGGTGGTGCTGTCGTGCAATATAACCGCGACAGATATCCCTACATGTGCCATGGACCAGGTGGTGCTGTCGTGCAATATAACCGCGACAGATATCCCTACATGTGCCATGGACCAGGTGGTGCTGTCGTACAATATAACCGCGACAGATATCCCTACATGTGCCATGGACCAGGTGGTGCTGTCGTGCAATATAACCGCGACAGATATCCCTACATGTGCCATGGACCAGGTGGTGCTGTCGTGCAATATAACCGCGACAGATATCCCTACATGTGCCATGGACCAGGTGGTGCTGTCGTGCAATATAACCGCGACAGATACCCCCTACATGTGCCATGGACCAGGTGGTGCTGTCGTGCAATATAACCGCGACAGATATCCCTACATGTGCCATGGACCAGGTGGTGCTGTCGTGCAATATAACCGCGACAGATACCCCTACATGTGCCATGGACCAGGTGGTGCTGTCGTGCAATATAACCGCGACAGATATCCCTACATGTGCCATGGACCAGGTGGTGCTGTCGTGCAATATAACCGCGACAGATATCCCTACATGTGCCATGGACCAGGTGGTGCTGTCGTGCAATATAACCGCGACAGATATCCCTACATGTGCCATGGACCAGGTGGTGCTGTCGTGCAATATAACCGCGACAGATATCCCTACATGTGCCATGGACCAGGTGGTGCTGTCGTGCAATATAACCGCGACAGATATCCCTACATGTGCCATGGACCAGGTGGTGCTGTCGTGCAATATAACCGCGACAGATATCCCTACATGTGCCATGGACCAGGTGGTGCTGTCGTGCAATATAACCGCGACAGATATCCCTACATGTGCCATGGACCAGGTGGTGCTGTCGTGCAATATAACCGCGACAGATATCCCTACATGTGCCATGGACCAGGTGGTGCTGTCGTGCAATATAACCGCGACAGATATCCCTACATGTGCCATGGACCAGGTGGTGCTGTCGTGCAGTATAACCGCGACAGATATCCCTACATGTGCCATGGACCAGGTGGTGCTGTCGTGCAATATGACCGCGACAGATATCCCTACATGTGCCATGGACCAGGTGGTGCTGTCGTGCAATATAACCGCGACAGATATCCCTACATGTGCCATGGACCAGGTGGTGCTGTCGTGCAATATAACCGCGACAGATATCCCTACATGTGCCATGGACCAGGTGGTGCTGTCGTGCAATATGACCGCGACAGATATCCCTACATGTGCCATGGACCAGGTGGTGCTGTCGTGCAATATAACCGCGACAGATATCCCTACATGTGCCATGGACCAGGTGGTGCTGTCGTGCAATATGACCGCGACAGATATCCCTACATGTGCCATGGACCAGGTGGTGCTGTCGTGCAATATAACCGCGACAGATATCCCTACATGTGCCATGGACCAGGTGGTGCTGTCGTGCAATATAACCGCGACAGATATCCCTACATGTGCCATGGACCAGGTGGTGCTGTCGTGCAATATGACCGCGACAGATATCCCTACATGTGCCATGGACCAGGTGGTGCTGTCGTGCAATATGACCGCGACAGATATCCCTACATGTGCCATGGACCAGGTGGTGCTGTCGTGCAATATAACCGCGACAGATATCCCTACATGTGCCATGGACCAGGTGGTGCTGTCGTGCAATATAACCGCGACAGATATCCCTACATGTGCCATGGACCAGGTGGTGCTGTCGTGCAATATAACCGCGACAGATATCCCTACATGTGCCATGGACCAGGTGGTGCTGTCGTGCAATATGACCGCGACAGATATCCCTACATGTGCCATGGACCAGGTGGTGCTGTCGTGCAATATGACCGCGACAGATATCCCTACATGTGCCATGGACCAGGTGGTGCTGTCGTGCAATATAACCGCGACAGATATCCCTACATGTGCCATGGACCAGGTGGTGCTGTCGTGCAATATAACCGCGACAGATATCCCTACATGTGCCATGGAAAGGGTTCCGATACTCGAATCAGTGGTGAACTGGGTAGTGCTTGGTGGTGCAGTATAACCGTGACAGAAACCCCTCGATGCGCTGCGGAAATAGTTCTGATGGTCGCATCTGTAGTGAACTAGGTGTTATTCGGAAAAGTGTGCATACTAGCCTTTATGTTAACAGAGGTGGTGGCAACATTGGCCTTGGGGAAGCTGCGCGATGGCGACTGGGAAAGTGATGCGGTTACATCTGGTGATCTGGATTACAGCTGGTGATCTGGATTACATCTGGGGATCTGGATTACATCTGGTGATCTGGATTACATCTGGTATTCTGGATTACATCTGGTGATCTGGATTACATCTGGTGATCTGGATTACAGCTGGTGATCTGGATTACATCTGGTGATCTGGATTACAGCTGGTGATCTGGATTACATCTGGTGATCTGGATTACAGCTGGTGATCTTGATTACAGCTGGTGATCTGGATTACAGCTGGTGATCTGGATTACAGCTGGTGATCTGGATTACATCTGATGATCTGTATTACATCTGGTGATCTGGATTACATCTGGTGATCTGGATTACAGCTTCTGCATCTGGTGATCTGGATTACATCTGGTGATCTGGATTACATCTGGGGATCTGGATTACATCTGGTGATCTGGATTACATCTGGTGATCTGGATTACAGCTGGTGATCTTGATTACAGCTGGTGATCTGGATTACAGCTGGTGATCTGGATTACAGCTGGTGATCTGGATTACATCTGGTGATCTGGATTACATCTGGTGATCTGGATTACAGCTGGTGATCTGGATTACAGCTGGTGATCTGGATTACAGCTGGTGATCTTGATTACAGCTGGTGATCTGGATTACAGCTGGTGATCTGGATTACAGCTGGTGATCTGGATTACATCTGATGATCTGTATTACATATGGTGATCTGGATTACAGCTGGTGATCTGGATTACAGCTGGTGATCTGGATTACATCTGGTGATCTGGATTACATCTGGTGATCTGGATTACAGCTGGTGATCTGGATTACATCTGGTGATCTGGATTACATCTGGTGATCTGGATTACAGCTGGTGATCTGGATTGAAGACGATAATGTGTGCTTACAGTTGCTGTTAGTGATGACATCCTTTGAGATAGGTTTCTGGTAGATTGAAGTGAATGCACCGTGCACATCGATCTAAACGTCCCAAGTACGCTACAAAACGGGCCCCGATGGAACCAGTACGAAGGACTAAAGAGAGCAGATCCTTACAAGCACTTACGGCACAATACAAAACATGTTCGCAGCAGCATGCACAACACGTTTGGTATGTAGTGGGTAGACAAAGCGTAAATATGCTTAAATATAGTATTTAATATACTCAGTGCTGATGTAGTTGGAGGTCAGTCATTGCGTCGGCTTGGGAACGGAATAAGGACTGACCAACTGTCTCACTTTTGTTCACAAAGCGCTCATTTCACTCTCTGTATTGGTATCCGGGGATCGATGGTGTCCCTAGACGTGTGTGTTGTTGGTGTCTAAGAGGATCGATGGTGTCCCCAGACGTGTTGTTGGTGTCTGAGAGGTTCGGCAATGTTCCAAGTGTTGACACCTGCCCGTGCCCGCGGGCATTACAGCTTCGTTTCCCGGCGCGCTCTTGATCTGAGCGCCGATATGCTGTTCCTGGCAATTTTTTTGCTGGCGATATGCTGGCGTCGAGATCGAGCCGTCTGAATTTTTTGGACAGCTGCTGGCGTGACCACAAAGGTCGAAGTTAAACAAAACTGAGCAGTCGGGTCGATATGGAGGCGTCGGGGCGTGGCTGGCGTGCAGGCAAATGATGGGATTCCTGGGACGTGCTGGCAGGTAATGATGTTACTCATTCCGTCAGTATGTCCCATTCGAAGACATCATTCGTGATTGTGATATTTTTCGTCTTTGTAGACGCATTGGCTTTGGTCTTTCCATGAATGCATTCGCTTAATTTCGAAGGGTAAGTTTGCAGAAACAAGTCAAGGCGTAGCCGCAGTTGAACGGGAAGCTTGCAGTGGCCGCAGTGCATAGTGGTGCGGTAGAGAAATCACCTTTAGAAACACAAAGCTGCACACTTTGCTTCGTGTGCATCCACTGCATGGACGAATTCAATGGCGCTTCGAAACAATGATATTGAGTGATCTATCAATTTGCGATGAGTGACATTCGACCACCTCTCAGATTCATCAAAGGTGCTAAATGGATTCAATCCACGCCTGGATACGTCATTCCACGGCTGCAAGTACGTGATGCGTGGAATCTCCCGTCGTTCTCGAAATTATTGTCACGAATAGCATGCCTAATTTTCCTTCACTCTGTATTTTCGCACGCGCCACATATAGTCCGCAAGAATGTATTCTTCCGGCTGCATGACAAAATGCCTTGACCCAGATATGGATTCCCTTTAATAATTACCTGTGCCCTATGTGACGATTGCAGTCGATGTACCCTTTAAACCCAAGTTACTAACAATTACCAAACGCGGGCAGTTGGTTAGATCGCCCTTCCCACTGTTGGCTGCGCTTAACATATTGTTGCAATTGCTAACTCTTGGCTCGATAAACCATGGGAAGTAGCCAGAAGTACCTACCACGAGAAGAAGAAGAAATCCGCCTGGTTAGTTCAGTGGATAGAGCGCTGGGCTGCAAATGTCTCACCATCTTGGCAAGACGGGTTCAAGTCGCTTTATGCTCTCGCTATAAACGCCTCCGGCTGCAAGGGCCAGTTGGCAACTGACCAGGCGAGGTCGAGGGAGCAGGCACCAGGCGGCCGTCCCCGCTATGAAGGGCCAGTTGGCAACTGACCAGGCGAGGTCGAGGGAGCAGGCACCAGGCGGCCGTCCCCGCTATGAAGGGCCAGTTGGCAACTGACCAGGCGAGGTCGAGGGAGCAGGCACCAGGCGGCCGTCCCCGCTATGAAGGGCCAGTTGGCAACTGACCAGGCGAGGTCGAGGGAGCAGGCACCAGGCGGCCGTCCCCGCTATGAAGGGCCAGTTGGCAACTGACCAGGCGAGGTCGAGGGAGCAGGCACCAGGCGCCGTCCCCGCTATGAAGGGCCAGTTGGCAACTGACCAGGCGAGGTCGAGGGAGCAGGCACCAGGCGGCCGTCCCCGCTATGAATGGCCAGTTGGCAACTGACCAGGCGAGGTCGAGGGAGCAGGCACCAGGCGGCCGTCCCCGCTATGAAGGGCCAGTTGGCAACTGACCAGGCGAGGTCGAGGACAGGCACCAGGCGGCCGTCCCCGCTATGAAGGGCCAGTTGGCAACTGACCAGGCGAGGTCGAGGGAGCAGGCACCAGGCGGCCGTCCCCGCTATGAAGGGCCAGTTGGCAACTGACCAGGCGAGGTCGAGGGAGCAGGCACCAGGCGGCCGGCCCCGCTATGAAGGGCCAGTTGGCAACTGACCAGGCGAGGTCGAGGGAGCAGGCACCAGGCGGCCGGCCCCGCTATGAAGGGCCAGTTGGCAACTGACCAGGCAAGGTCGAGGGAGCAGGCACCAGGCGGCCGTCCCCGCTATGAAGGGCCAGTTGGCAACTGACCAGGCGAGGTCGAGGGAGCAGGCACCAGGCGGCCGTCCCCGCTATGAAGGGCCAGTTGGCAACTGACCAGGCGAGGTCGAGGGAGCAGGCACCAGGCGGCCGGCCCCGCTATGAAGGGCCAGTTGGCAACTGACCAGGCAAGGTTGGGGTACAGGCACCAGGCGGCCGTGCCCGCTATGTGGGTCCGCTAAGCTCTCGGTTAAAATTATGCTGCAGCACTGGTATTTCCCGATCTGGAGGTGGAATCCGGGCCAGTGCAACAAGCTTGCGCTAAGCACTGCCTCTGATTCTGCAAAGCCTCCCCAACAACAACTGGAACTAAATTAAAACAATGAAATTAAATTGTCACCCCATGGAAGATACCAGTCGCGGCCGACTTCGCCGATTGGTCGTCTGATCAGTCAATTTGACGCTGTAACTAAAATAGGTGGTTCAGCCTACTTGCCACGAGTTCGTGTAGGTATCTGTGCTCTGGTGCCTATAGCCGACCTACCTAACCTGATGCCAGTCAACTCCCGCCCGGACTTGTTCGCTGGAACACCCGATAACCAACCTTACCTAGCCTACTGGTGGGCACGGGCTAGTACCTCGCTAGGCACGGCCCGGGTTATCTTTCTACCCTGGCCTGCTCTCAGCATCGGGACGTACCACTTGCGAAACCCATCCTCAAATCCTCCGAAAAGCTGCACAAGAGAGTAGCAAGTACCGAGGGATCTCTGCTTTTCTGGCAAGCAAGTTGCAGAGGAGCTGGGACGAGCTTGGTTCCAACAAGTTACGTATAATAAAGCCATCCCTCGGTCAGTGGCCCTCGTGCTCGGGCAGAACAAGACGAGACGAAGTGACGCTGCGTCGATTACGCATAGGACATACTTACGCCACCCATATTCACTTACTCAATGGTGATAATGATCCATTGTGTCCGAGATGTGGTGCAGTAATGACAGTTAGCCACGTTTTGATTTCATGTCCTAGGCTTGGGCTGGAACGTCGACGTCATTTTGGGAGTGACCAGACTCACTCCCCCCTTGCAGTTTTAGGTGACAAATCTCAGGTTGTGGAATCGGGAAGGCTCTTCAGGTTCCTATCTGATGTGCAGTTTTATGCTATTTACCCGGGGCGTTAACATCAAGATGCACCAGGAAAGAGAATACCCATAGTACAAGGGACGACCTATAGAGACTGCTGAACAATTAATAGTTATGGGCGCTAAATGACCTGGTAGTCGGCGCGCCCTTCAGCCCAAATAACTAACTAACGAAAAGCTGCACAATCCGTTCCGACGTACCGAAAACGGAGGCCAAATTACCCGGCAATGTGTTGCCTATCCGCAACACATTGCCGGGTTGGTATCCATGTCTCCTATCCGGAGACATGGATCCATGTCTTCCGGCGCCAGAATCCAGACGAGCCGCAATACAGAGAAAGCTTTTTGTTCAAGAATTGGCAGTCAAAGCAGCAATGAAGATGATCGTTCCAGCACTAGCATCATCATCATCATCATCATAACGTTTATTGCAATTATCTTTCAATCATGTTGGACATTCTCTCAGAGTGGTGCAGAAGCACTAGGTGCTTAAATCATAGCACCTATCTGAAGTTGTGGATTGACATTGTAGCAAAATGTAAACATTAGCACACTCTTCACAATCTGATATTTTCTAATACATCCTTAACCGCCGACGCCACAGATCACCCGTGAAGCCACCGCCCAATCCAGCATGGGTCGCGACCCCAATTTAGTGCAACTTTAGGCCATTGTTAACTGGTTAGCAATGTTAGTTCATGTAAAATCTATGGGTTCGAATAAAAAGTTGTGAATATGGCAAGCCACCACCCAACCGTCGTTTTCGCTCAATCCGTCCCCATGTAGCAGGATACGAAGCTTGGTTAGTGGCTGGAATTCTGGAAAATTCTGGCAAAGTTGTTGTGAAATGTTGTTGAATAGTTTATTTCGAGGGTCAATGTGATTTGGACAATCTAGAATTAGGTGCCGGACATTTTCGTTTTGGCAGCCGCAAGAACATTCGGGAGATGCACGTTTTTGAATTCGAAATAGATGGGAGTTTAGATGAGACATGTCAACCCGAAGTCTGGTATGAAGGGAGTTGCCTTTTTTATCCAAAAGTGTAGAATTTTGGTGGACTGGGCACACCGAACTGCTGCGTAATCGCTTTCTTGAAGGAGGTGTGGGGGAGGCAGCGTGTGCTTTCG
>JAOTOM010002415.1:67500-101947 GCA_034440615.1 Ashinkailepas kermadecensis
TTGATGAGAAATGGGTTCACACAAAACGCAATGCATGCAGGGAATATAATAATAGGTGATAGTGGGGTTAACTGAGATCAACGCGAATAATGCTAATTCGAATTAAAATATTTGGCTGTCCATGATATGTCAACATGCTGCACCCACAAGCCAAATATTGCACCATGGCATATAGAATATGCGATCGATAGTAATCAGAAAGGGTGGGGTACATGTACACCAGAGCAGTGACTGCCGGGGTTGGAAAAATTGCCCTATCCTGGATTTGGTGCATCCAGACCATCATCCTCTTGAAGAAATCGTCTTCATTTGTCTCACTTGTAGGCCAATAATGGTTCTTGACCATGAACTGCTCTGCGATGTGCTCAAGATTTACTGGAAAGTACAAGCCGAGATTCTGATGCCATAAGCTGGAATAAAAATAACCTCTCCATATTCAATTACACCCAAACATTTCCTCTCCATATCCAGGATTGCAAAGCACAAATCCAGCCTGCCGACTGCTGACAAGTACTCTGTCCAATCAGGGTTGAAAGAATGTTCCTACACTGGATGTTTTGTCATTTACAAAATTATCCTCCATGGGGAATTGTCTGGAATATATGGGATTATAATATATGGGACCTTTTCACCAAAAGATTTAAGATGTTTGCAAATGACTGCAAACTTCTTCCGGTTTGATTGACATGCCCAAGCTAACTGGAAAATACAGAAAGGAGTTAATGGTTCAGGAAGACAAAATTACAATTTCGGAATTGAATGTTAAGCATTTTGCTCTCGAAATGCAACATTAAAGAGCAAATTAAACCACGTCCAACCCTCCTTGCTTTGAAACTGAAGAATTCCATGACAATTTTGACACACCGCGCCAAATTTACATCACATGTACAGATATACTACAGCTCATGACAGCTTTATTGAAGGGAAATGTATTTAACCAAGCTTTACTGGTTTTGAGTTGTTCCCCATGTTGAAGCAACTTGAGAATACATATTACTCTAGACATATCTAGCATAGCTCCAGACAAATGAAATAATGGTACATATCCAGGGATACTTGGCAAAAAATTATGCTTCAACGAAGCATTTCTTTCAAGCATAACTCAATACATCTGTACTTGTGCCATGATTATACAGTGCACCAGAATTCTGGCGCAATTATTTCAGTTTAAAGTCCAGTAAAACATGCATGTATTCTTTTCATACTGGATTGGGATGCTGGTGTCCCATATCCTAGCCATATCCTGGTCAGAGTGGAAAAATACCATCTATTCTAGATATATACTATTCAAGATATCTGGATAGGTAACTTGGGCAGAAAATATGCCTGAACAAAGAATATTTTTCAAGCCAAACTCTACACATCTGTGCATGTCCTGGAATGATTGTACAGTGCACCAACATTCTGGTACAATTACTTTATTTGAAATCCAGCATAATATGCATGTATTCTATTCACACTGGATTTGGATGCTGAAGACCCATATCCTGGCTAGCGTGGAAAAATGCCATCTATCCTAGATATATCCTATTCAAAGTATCTACATGATACCTATACAAAGAAAAGTACCATGATTGTGCTGTAATCTCTGTGTATGTTAGAGTTGCTGTTTTTTTCTTTTAAAAATAATTGGAACTGACACAGCAAATTCTGGCATGGCAAGGTGGATGGCACTGAAAAGCAAAGTAAGCAGACCAAATCAGCACCAGCTCTACATTCCAATGTTCTTCTATATAGGTATCTTTATCTAAACCTTCTCCACCTTCCATCTTAGGAGCTGCAGTAATTTGTAGTTTAGACTGTATACAAGACATGCTAATCAGTAATCACATGCTTTTCCTCTGTAAAGCAAAGGTGTTATCATAGGATATCTTATGTTAGGATTTCTAATTTAATGAAATACAAAAAGAACAAGTTAATTTTGTCCCTCATTTCCTCATTTCCTCTGCAAATGCTTACTTTTCAGTTGGCAGGTAGAAGAACACTAAAAAGATGGCCTTCAATTGGGTAATATAGCATACAAATCATGCTCAAAAGCAAAAGAAATAACATAACCTAACCAAGCTACCATGAAAAAAGAAATATTAAAAAGTAGAAAGCTTTCATATTTATTTCTCAAGATTCATCAAACGAAAAACCTAACCTAACCTAGCCTAACCTGCTTTTGAAGAAAAATCAACATTTTTTGTTGTTCAATAAAGGAAAATTGTTCTCCATAAAAACACCTAAACTAACCTCATGTAACCAAACCTAACAACACTCTTTGCTTCATGGCAGTAAAATGTGTGTAAAACTTGTCCTGTGAATACCTAAAAGCACAATACCCAAAAATTTACACTAGATGTTTTTGTTTTTAACTTTCAGAATGACATGACACTTCAGGACATGGAATTTCTTTTTCCAATGCAATCTCTATGTGAATGTGGTCAACATGACGTGACCACTCATTTCCTGTGAGTATGCATACCTTTCAGTTAGTAGGCAAAATAACACCAACAAATGGGCTTGGAGTTGGGTAATATAGCATAAAAATAACGTGCAAAAGAAAGAAAAAGTGCAACATAACATAACCTAGCATAACCTAGCCTAGCCTAGCCTAACCTTCCATGTAAGAAAATGCATTTCTTGCAAAAATAAAATGTAAAAATTTTTCTCAAACATTTTCAAATGTAAAAACCTAACATAGCCTACCCTAGCCAATCTGTTTTTGAAGAAATATTTTTTGTTTATTGAAAAAGGTTTAAAAATGAGTGTTTTAGCTTAAAAGAAAAGCTTAACTGAACCAGTCCTTACCCTATTGCTTGCTTCATGAAGATAAAATGTGTGCAAAACTTGCCTCATGCATACCTTAAAGTGCAATTATAGCCAATATTGTGAGATCATGTTTCTGAACATGATTAAGACAATGGAACCATTCATTCCTGCTCAAAATGGAATGAAATTATGTCTTGCTTTATTGTTTTTTTTTGCAGAAAATGTTTGATTTTTCCTTTTTCTGAAGATAGTGTTCGACCCTGATATATTTCTTTCAAAAAAGAAAAGACTAGGCTAAAATTAAAGGACTGACATAACACATGGGACATAATGTTGGTGCACTGCATAAAATCACCTAGTGGCAGAGGTTATGTTAGATTAGGATTTATTTGACATATTGCATTCTTCTTCATTATATACTGCCCCAACTAAATATTATGAAGATGTTGATATTATCATCGTTACCAACTGGAAAGTATGCATGCACCTGTGCTGGTAACATGTAAATGGTTAGGTAGGCAACATGCTACATCATCTTAATCCCATTATTAAATGTGTTCTTATAATACTTGTTGTCTTACAATGTCATATCCAAAGTAAAACAGCAAACTTACCAATGCTTGCACTCTAGACACCGCTACCCAAGATCATATCCTTGTACCTAGGAAGGTACCTTGGCACCTAGGTAGGTTCCTGCCTGGGTACCTAAGTAGGTAGGAGCATCAACATACCTTTCTGTATTATCTTGATCCAATTTGACCTCTAACCTCCAGGAGCAAACTGGTTCCCTGTAAGTATCTTGAATGGTTGGATGGAGTCTACGCCTGAATATCTAACTAGGTACCTACCTCGGCAATGTCAATATGAATCAAGGCAGTCAAGCAATCAATCCACGAAAACAAGACATTCATTCACCATCACGATTAGGTACAAATACCGTAAACAACCAATTTTCGAACGAACGACAGAACAAGCCACCAAGAGTTGCCCGATTTCCAATTCCTCATTTACAACTAGATTTCTAGGCGACGACCACATTGGTCGGCGGGTCCGCATTCCGTCGGCACTTTTGGCGACCACGGTATGCCGTTGGTTTAGCATTGTGGTTGTCAGAAAAGCGCCGTCCTGTGCCGACGGGAGCTTCTAGTATAAATATGGTATGTCAGTGGGACGGGATATTTGGTAGCATTAGCGGTACGCGCATAGTACACTTTTGATTTGGAAAAAGATCATTGCTGCTAAATGAAAGTAATTCTATCATTTATGGTTCAAATGTTGACGGACATATCAAAGCAAAATTTTGGCTTTGGTCGCCACTGCGGCCTGGTGAGTCTGCACCTGGTCGCCGACGCTATCGCCAGGACGGTGCTATTTTTGAGCCCTGCTGCTGACATGCTGGAACAACTAGTCACCCTCAATGGGGTCGCCACTCAATGGGGTCACCCTCAATGGGGTCACCCTCAATGGGGTCACCCTCAATGGGGCCGCCCTCAATGGGGCCGCCCTCAATGGGGTCACCCTCAATGGGGTCACCCTCAATGGGGTCACCCTCAATGGGGCCGCCCTCAATGGGGTCACCCTCAATGGGGTCACCCTCAATGGGGTCACCCTCAATGGGGTCACCCTCAATGG
The DNA here is from genome assembly GCA_034440615.1 of Ashinkailepas kermadecensis. Taxonomy (NCBI): domain Eukaryota; kingdom Metazoa; phylum Arthropoda; class Thecostraca; family Neolepadidae; genus Ashinkailepas; species Ashinkailepas kermadecensis. Next base: position 71,887 of record JAOTOM010002415.1, read on the forward strand.
GGTCACCCTCAATGGGGTCACCCTCAATGGGGTCACCCTCAATGGGGCCGCCCTCAATGGGGCCGCCCTCAATGGGGTCACCCTCAATGGGGTCACCCTCAATGGGGTCACCCTCAATGGGGTCACCCTCAATGGGGTCACCCTCAATGGGGTCACCCTCAATGGGGTCACCCTCAATGGGGTCACCCTCAATGGGGCCGCCCTCAATGGGGTCACCCTCAATGGGGTCACCCTCAATGGGGTCACCCTCAATGGGGCCGCCCTCAATGGGGTCACCCTCAATGGGGCCGCCCTCAATGGGGTCGCCCTCAATGGGGTCCACCTCAATGGGGTCACCCTCAATGGGGTCACCCTCAATGGGGCCGCCCTCAATGGGGCCGCCCTCAATGGGGCCGCCCTCAATGGGGTCACCCTCAATGGGGTCACCCTCAATGGGGCCGCCCTCAATGGGGCCGCCCTCAATGGGGCCGCCCTCAATGGGGCCGCCCTCAATGGGGTCACCCTCAATGGGGTCACCCTAAATGGGGCCGCCCTCAATGGGGTCACCCTCAATGGGGCCGCCCTCAATGGGGCCGCCCTCAATGGGGTCACCCTCAATGGGGCCACCCTCAATGGGGCCGCCCTCAATGGGGTCACCCTCAATGGGGCCGCCCTCAATGGGGTCACCCTCAATGGGGCCGCCCTCAATGGGGCCGCCCTCAATGGGGCCGCCCTCAATGGGGTCACCCTCAATGGGGTCACCCTCAATGGGGCCGCCCTCAATGGGGCCACCCTCAATGGGGCCGCCCTCAATGGGGCCGCCCTCAATGGGGCCGCCCTCAATGGGGCCGCCCTCAATGGGGCCACCCTCAATGGGGCCGCCCTCAATGGGGTCACCCTCAATGGGGCCACCCTCAATGGGGCCGCCCTCAATGGGGCCGCCCTCAATGGGGTCACCCTCAATGGGGTCACCCTCAATGGGGCCGCCCTCAATGGGGCCGCCCTCAATGGGGTCACCCTCAATGGGGTCACCCTCAATGGGGTCACCCTCAATGGGGCCGCCCTCAATGGGGCCGCCCTCAATGGGGTCACCCTCAATGGGGCCGCCCTCAATGGGGCCGCCCTCAATGGGGCCGCCCTCAATGTGGCCGCCCTCAATTGGATGCATGTTCCAAGCACAGACGACCGCTTTCACGACTTAACTTGTCAAAAGTCATCACGAGTACATCAATTCCCAATTAATTTACTCGCCATGGAAACGGATAGATGACCCGTGAGCATCTATAATTACGTATTGCATTTCTGTCCGGGGTTGATTGAAGTGACTGTCTCGCCATCAAGCGTCCGTTACTAAGGTTCGTGGGACCCACGTCGGGTGCTAAAAGCTCACTGTATGTTGTAGACGATCAAGGGCGCGTGTGGATGGTCACTATGTGATGTGGAAATTAAGCGCGCGTGTGAAAGGCCGCTATGTGACGTGGACAACCAGACGCGGGTGTAGAAGACCGGCGGTGGGTTGAGAGCAAATGACGTCTGATGTGTCTGATACGAACTGAGCTGGGTGTGTCAACTATATTCCGTCGAATGTGGACCACGCACAGCACGGAAACCGACCGCTTTGTGTGAATGAACGGCCTATTTTGGGCAACTCATCGATACGACGTCCCTATGGATGGGCCAAAAGCGGCGCTCACTGCAGGGCAGGGCGACCTCATTATAGGTGAAGGCATTGCGGAGCACGGCCTGACTTAGAGGGATGAAGGGGCGGCGCAACTGAAATAGAATGGTACTTCACTGCAGAGGAAGACAATTTCACTGTGGACTCATTACTCAAGGAAGTATACACTCATACACATACACATACACTCATTACTCATTACATTACTCATTACTCGTCTCACTGCAGAGGAAAGGCTCCTCTCGGCGAAGGGCGCTTCATTGTGGAGTGAAGGCCTTCTCGCCCTGTGGTGTGGACGACTCACCAGGCGGCGTGGGGGACTCGACGGGGCTGGTGACGGGCATGGTGCTGAGCTGCGAGTAGCTGAGCGTGCTGGCTGTCTCGCCGCCGCCTCTCAGTCGGGCGGCGATGAAGAACACGGTGAAGCTGGGCGAGCCGACGCGATAGTCGGGCGCGGTGCCGAACATGGCGCCGCGCGAGCCGTTCACCTCGCACAGCCGCACCAGCCGCTCGCACAGCACGTACACCAGCTGCGGCAACGGCGCCGGCAGTCACGCTGGCGGCCTGTGTGGAGCGCGCAGCACGCCGGGGGTCGACAAACCAAGCACGCATGACACCGGGCCGCAAACCGCCAGCGGGGTACAGTCGTGCACGGTCTCATGGTCAGATGGAGGAATCATACAGACACAGACCGGCTGCCTGGCCAGACGGAGGCATCATACAGACACAGACCGGCTGCTCGGTCAGACGGAAGTATCATTCAGACACAGACCGGCTGCCCGGCCTTCACTGGGTACCTGTCGCAGAACCCATGTGTGGCACCTTAGTACGTGTCGCAGGACCCATGTGTGGTACCTTGGTACGTGTCGTATGACCCATGTGTGGTACCTTGGCATGTGTCGCAGACCTAATCTGTCATAGCTTCGGCATAGTCACAGGTCCCATGTGTCGTACCTTGGGCATATGCCTCAGGACCCATGCGTGGTACCTTGGTACGTGTCGCAGGACCCATAAGTGGTACCTTGGTATATGTCGCATGACCCATGTGTCGTACTTTTTGTATGTGTGGCAGGAACCGTGCTTTACCCTGGGCTGTGTTGCGATGAATATAATAATCAGCTATCGTTGATCAATAAGAAATTAATTAATTAATTTCCCGTATTAATAAATGAGCTGTCATGGACCGAGGACACAGGAAAAACATTCCATTTGTCTCTATTTAGGTGAGTGACGGAGAAACTGTGAATAACTTGAGCATGCAACAGAGGAAGCATGCAATTGAGCATCGGAGGAACGGTGCGTTCCCAGGAACCCGAGTTGTGGAAGCCGTGCCTTACCAGGAGCACGTATCGCACGAGCTGTGCCTCACCTTGGGTATGTGTCGCAGGACGCGAGCCTCGTACCCGTGGAGCACGTATCGCACGAGCTGTGCCTCACCTTGGGTATGTGTCGCAGGACGCGAGCCTCGTACCCGTGGAGCACGTATCGCACGAGCTGTGCCTCACCTTGGGTATGTGTCGCAGGACGCGAGCCTCGTACCCGTGCAGCACGTGCCGCTGTCTACTCAAACACTGCGCCAGTGTGAACTCGTTGTGTGCCAGCTTTTTCTCCTTCTCCCTCACCAGTGCTCTGGAGAGAGGACACGTGACGTAATCGCCGGCATTACGTCACGCGTCTGCAGCCTATTCCCGCACCATGGAACAACGTCGCAGACCATCAGTTCTATACGAGAGGGACACACACTGCGGCTGATGGTGCCTGGATGTACTCTCCTTCCTTCCTAACAGTAACCAGAGACCAACACAATTGTGGAAACATATCCTCCGTAATAACAGTCCTGGAACGGAGCCGAACTTTCGTCCCAGCAGCTTCAAATCGGCAATCAATGAAGGGGCCCGAATAACACATTTTATTGAATATTTAAGCTTGTCGGCCTCGGACTTTCGGCAACACTTAGAGCAGCTAAACCGCAACATTGCTTCGATCGAGGTACACTTGATGCATTCTACTTAGGTCACAGGTGCACTCATTGCTTTACAAAAAAAATTCCGAATTGTGGCCTTCTATGCTGCCTCAACTGTAATGTTTTTTGTTGTTGTAAATTTGAGTAGCTCAGGCACATACATAGGTCGTGATTGCTTTCCTTAGTTTGATGTGTGAAGCTAAATATATATAACCGGCCAACAATTTCTTTATAAACTACATATATTTATATCTCATTCATGGCTGGAGTCCATCCACAGCTCACTTGTTAGAGAAGATGACCAGCTGGGGAAGAATGAACTGCTCGAACTCCTGCACGGCCAGGATTTGGCCGCGCGTCTGCACGGCATTCGGCCGCTTCAGCCGGACGTAGCGAATAGCGTCGTTGGCCTTCACCCTCAGCCAGTAGACGAGGTAGCAGGCGATGATGACCCCGGTCCGTCCCAGCCCTGCAGCACGCGAAGACAATCTGTCACGGGGCATTGAATCGGGCACGGGGCACGGGCACGGGCATATAATCGGGCACGGGGCATTGAACGTGAATCATGATGCTGGTTCCTGAAAGGATTGACGATGCTTTTCACCGTCAACTTTGTTCGTGAAGGATGGCGATAGGATAATCACATCCGATTTTACTGATTGTTTTGTTCCATGCTATTTATGAACAATTGCGATGGAATGGTCAAGCTGTGAAGGTCAGAAATGACCATGTTGAAATTTAGTCCACATAATTAACGTTTGGTGTTTCACTTAGAAGTGCAGAATAATCAGATTGCCATATACTTTCAGAGATATGACGCCCACACTAATATTTTCATCTTCGTCTTTTCACTAAGACTTTGAAAACATTGCATTTGTAACATTTTCCAACAAGTACTGCTCCCCACGAGACATTGCTGAAACCAATCCTGTGAGCTTAATCGCCACATTTACTTAACATGATTTTCGTACAAATTTAATATCATGCTTCTATTTGATGAGTTGCAGTGTTTTGCTGAGCATGATTATAAGTAAGAAAACACCGTACATGCTCATATTGCAACATTAAATACAACCAAATTATCACTGGATATATTTCGGCCACGGGGCTTCGTCAACCGACTGGCTCTGCAGGCGGTCCAAGCGGTCCAAGCGGTCCAAGCGGTCCAAGCGGTCCAAGTAGTCATAAGTATTCCGAACATGTGCCGGTACGAAAGTTCAAAGTTGGGAGACTACACGTTCAAGGAACCAGGTTAATTTGTCCACGAGATCACCGCATGCCGAAGTTATAGGACGCAGGGGTACACCTAGCTTGTGGTTCGTGGAAAGGCCATACAAATCCGCTGTCCGGTAAGATGAGGGTTTTAGGGCTTTGATGAATTTGTTGGAAACTTTCCCTTCCCTATCAATGTTTGGGTAATCATCCTTTCGGTGTCTGCTTCCAGATGTCACGTTGGGTTCTTGTCTACGGGTTGGCATTTCTATGTTGTTGCTGATGCTTTCTCTACATACGTTGTTCGAGGTAGGATAACAAAACCCTTGCACTTGCTTGAGCATTTTACAATTTTGTCAGGGTCATCCTTGAGGTCATGCAATAACTGTAAGTCATTGTCAGAATGCTTTGCCTGTGTTTGAGTACGATGGTTCTTGAAGGTGTTGATGCTCTTTTGTTTGAGAGCTCGCAGTGATGTTTCTATTGCACTGCTAGCAGGCGGCGCCATCCTGGTGTTCGTGTCATTAAAATGGGGTGTTACCAGATGCGCGCTAAATTGGGATGCTGTCTTAGCAGAGGAGTGGCCAGTATCTGCACGCAGGTCGAGGGAAACTGTGAGGATTTGTCCCAGTGTTTGCTTGTGTTCGCTTGGATTCTATGACATAAAATTTCCAGCGGAGGGAAAAAGTTCCCTTTTCTATTCCTTTCTCTACCTTCTTTATGACTTTATGATTGATCTGGCGAGTTCGGGAACACATTGGCTTCTTGCTTATAATATTAGCTAGCATCTCCGGAACGGATCGATTAGTGAGGTTGAGCAATTTGGAATTTTCCGACGGCCTTGTTTCCTGTGTGCGTGCTGTACTGCTGTGTCCAATTCCAGACAAGTCCGTTCTAGTCAGGTTTGTACCTGTGTCACAATTTGGAAGCGCTCTGTCATCACACGTGAGCGCGTTATACAAGATCCCAACCTGTTCATGTATGTACATACACTTCCTTAACCCAATTTTCCTCTGGCCGTCATTTATCTGCGTCTTGCCAAGACTCTACGTCTACTAGTATGGTGCTATCAGACAGAATCACTGAATGTTGCATACATTTAGGTACGCACGGTATCGAATCAAACCAAAGGTCTGACTGCCTGGATTAGCAGACTGCGCCTCCGAGGAATTAACTTACGTTCATGGTATACTGAGTCGTGAACTGATTTGTGGAATGAGGATGAGTAATTATGGACATCTTTAGGTGAGCTTTTGTTCCGTGTGTATGTATTTCATAGGTATGTATACATTTATGAAATGTGAGACTGAAGGCGAATCACTGTGCTTAGTCACAAGGTACTACACTTGGCGTGTGTTTTTGCTTTTACAACAAAATGGTTTCTGTTGACGAAGGCTCGTGGACGAAATATATCTGTCGTGAAATCGGTTCCATTTTATGTTGGAATATGAACATACGGTTATTTTGCCCTGTTTCCTTAGCATGATTCTAAGTACATGATAATTTAGTACATGTTCCCACAAATGTGGTGGGGGCCAGTGCATAAGCAATCACCTAACAACCAGTCCACAGACAACCGTGGGACCAGTTGATCGTGAGTTCCACAGCAGCAATGGTCGACTCATGCCGGTACTCATGCCGGTACTCATGCCGGTACGCCGTCTGCAGTGACGACCAGACACCAATTTGGACGCTGTATAGCTATCGCAGTTGATGCGCCGAACGTTCAAACAACCAGCCAACAGCACACCAATTAGATTCTCGTCGCATGATAGCAATCCGTCCTTTGTCTGGGCATGCAGGGGAATTGGTGGACATGTCGACGCGGTAGTAGTCTCGGTGCAGTTTCGCGCGCTGTGAAATGTTTACTGCGACGCGATCAAGCTATCAATTAGTGATGCGGCCATGAAGCGCGCGCACCGACCAGATGGCGTTGTGCGTGACGAAACGAGTGAATCATTGGACCACTACCCCTTGCAAACACCATCATGTGGTGTGCTTTCTACCTCATTAGATCGTTCATACTTTCTGCAGCGCATCGATTATTGCCGATCAATGGCGGTTTCGGCTGGCCTCCGCGTTGTCCGTGTCCCGGGACGCGGTCCGGCAGCAGTTCGCGCCCATGGAGCGTGGCGAGGCAGCAACTCGCGCCCATGGAACGTGGCGAGGCAGCAACTCGCGCCCATGGAGCGTGGCGAGGCAGCAACTCGCGCCCATGGAACGTGGCGAGGCAGCAACTCGCGCCCATGGAGCGTGGCGAGGCAGCAACTCGCGCCCATGGAACGTGGCGAGGCAGCAACTCGCGCCCATGGAGCGTGGCGAGGCAGCAACTCGCGCCCATGGAGCGTGGCGAGGCAGCAACTCGCGCCCATGGAGCGTGGCGAGGAAGAAACTCGCGCCCATGGAGCGTGGCGAGGCAGCAACTCGCGCACATGCCCCTGCAGAGTTCAGCCCATGTTCCTGCAGAGCTAATTCACTGGTCGCGCTGTCCGTCGTCTTCGAATTTTAGGCCGTGCCCACTCCACTAATGCACAACGGTGTTGCTGCAGAGTGGGTCATTCGATATCTTCGTCTCCTTAAGTGAACGCCCGGCAGAGCGGTTGGGTATGCCATCGAAAGTAGAACAGCCACATCTAGAGGAATGTGTACATGCTCGCGGAGCATTTAAGCTAGTAGGACGAGTACCCTGCCACCATTAGGCAAACATCGATGGTAGGCCTTTGAAAGCTGTTAGCGCCGGAAGCGTTCGAAATTGTTATCAGCTCTACAAGGCTTAAAGCGGCTTCCATGACAACGCGAAGCGTGAGAACAAATGGGTCAAGTGAAGAGGTGAATATGAGCCTGTACAGGTGCATAGTGGTTGCAAGGCAAAAGTTAGAGGCACACCTCTTCCTTGATATAAGCATGATTATCCGCATCGAACCTGGCGTTCACTGATATCCAGCATGCTTTTATTGTATGCCAGTTGCCGATGAATACACACACCCTAAATATCCTTTTACGACCTTGCGCTTTCCGCCAGAAATTACAGTTGACAAATTCGGAGAGAAGCGATAACGACAAATCTGGGATGATGTCGATCTGATCCGAAAACAGGATGTCAAGAATCTGTCAAGCCTCTTGTCCATGCACTTGGTTCAGATCAACTTCTTTGCATCTTCTGCCGTAACAGAATAAACACTTTTCCCCGAACAAATTGCACTTATGATGCATGGCGATATCGATTCACATATCGATTCAATGGGAAATGCAACACATTGGCAGGGACAGGGACAGGTGAATAAAATGCCCTGAATGGCTTTCATTGACGCTCTGATGTTATTTGGGCGTTTGTTATTTGGGACGTCTGAGACAGTGGCTCAAAACTTGCTACACTCCAGACCTAGGACGTCTGAGACAGTGACTCCAGCCTTGCTTCACTCCAGACCTGGGACGTCTGAGACAGTGCGAATCCAGCCTTGCTTCACTCAATACTTGAGTCGTCTGAGACACTGTGACTCCAGCCTTGGTCCACTTCAGACCTGGGACGTCTGAGACAGTGTGACTCTGGGCTTGCTCCACTCCAGATCAGGGAAGTGTGAGACAGTGACTCCAGGCCTGGTCCACTCCAGACCTGGAACGTGTGAGACAATGGCTCCAGACTTACTCCACTCCAGATCTTGGAGTCTGAAACACTGGCTCCAGTATTGCTCCATTCCAGACCCTAGATGTCTGAGACAGTGGCTTCAGACTTGGTCCACTATACACCTTGGACGTCTGAGGAAGTGGCTTCAGACTTGGTCCACTATACACCTTGGACGTCTGAGACAGTGGCTTCAGACTTGGTTCACTATAAATCTTGGACGCCGAAGACAGTGGCTCCAGACTTGGTCCACTATTAACATTTAATGTTGGTTGGTTATTGGTTTTACGACACATCGACCGTTGAGTCATGTAGCATCGCCAATCTCTCACGCCGATTGGCCGCGGGCGTAGAGTAGCGATAGGTGAGACTCGAACCCACACCCTTTCGATTGTGAGACGGGCAACTTACCCCTAGACTACTCGTCCCCTTAACATTGGATGTTTGGGGAAGTGGCTCCAGACTTGTTCCACCTCAAACATGGAGCGTGTGAGACAGTGTGACTCCAGACTTGGTCCACTTCAGACGTGGGATGTCTGAGACAGTGGCTTCAGACTTGGTCCACTATAAACCTTGGACGTCTGAGACACTGTGACCCCAGCCTTGGTCCACTTCAAACCTGGGACGTGTGAGACAGTGTGGCTCCAGACTTGCTCCACGTCGGGCGGGGCGACTGTCCGTGATCGGCCACCGACTGTTCGATGTATCGATGCCGGCACTGTCGCCGACGCAGTCAGAACAGCCAGCTACCAGACATTCGGCGTGCCAGGTATCCTTTGCCGGAGGAAACACTGCGCCCAGCGTTGTATCGAGTACCGGCAGTCGTTGGTAGCTCTGGTAGCTTTTTCTTCAGGAAATTCTTCAATTGACGGAAATGTGCCTGTTGTCGATTTGGCCGTCCTTTGCCTGTAAAACTCGCCAAAACGAAACTCAAGCAAGGAAATCAGCAGTTAGCGAGCCAAGGTCACTCTGGGGGTAGCGAATAGCTTGCCTTGCTCTGGTATGGAGGTTGTCACGACTGATCTGGGATTATTAACTTTACTGAATTAGTAAAAGTTCATGGATCATTTGACTTCATTGAACATTGTTTGTAGTGAACGGTTGCGCAGACTGATGATCACCAAACATGCTACGCTCGTGGGCATGGGACCAGGCTAATATTATGGATCTGATATAGGGTATGTGTGTTGTGTCTCGGGAGGGAGGAGCTGAAGGCACACAAATGAAGAAAAATCCAACATGTTGCCAGGCAAATTATGTCTAAGTATTGTGCCTTGGAATATTTGCACTCAAGAACAAGAATGAGGAATGTCGAGGAAGTACAAATAGAGGATATTGTAAGTGCTATAAATATCGACATAGAGGGGTGGTGTAATGCAAGGACGATCAGAGAGCACCCAGCATGGATATTCTACCTAGTTTTTGAAATTAATGGCGGTGCGGATCCAACATTCTCTAGGCATATGTGGTAGAATTGGCTTTAAAAGCACACAGGCATTCGTCCAGGAAAATCTGAGCAAAATTTTATGACATTGAACAAGAGAAGAGATAAACGTATGCCATTCCCTTCATTCTCTGATTTCTGAGTTTGCCTTGAAAACATTTCAATTTTGAAGAAAGACAAATTTGTAGATTTTGTCATGGGGACTAGCTTGTACTATCTTGCGGATAAATTCCATCAGCACGTTTTGAGATCTCAAGGGGACAGAATCCGCATTCCGAACAAGCATCAGTTGTAAAACGCCATACATAACTATAGCTATAACAAGAATATCTACCGAATCATTCTTGTGTTACCTAAAACAAGTTCGCCAATGATCTGAGGGAGAAGCGGTGCATGATCCGGATTTAGGAGAGAGAATGCAGACAACATTGGAAACTATTTGGTTACAGTACACGCCATGGTTTTAATACTAACCTATGCTGTTTGAGGAGGGGTTGGCACTCCTGCATTCCGTAGGTTCAGCCTCCTCTGCGTCTGACAGGCATCCATGCAGATCGGCTCTCTTTTGACTCACCGGCGTGACAGTGGACGGCAACTTTTCCTTGGCTGACCGCGAACGCCAATACCTTGGTGATATCCAACATTCCAGAGAGGGACGGCTCGCCGTAGTCTTTCCAGCCAAAGTTGTAGAAAAATACTGCAGCAAAATATCACTCACTACTGTGAAATGTTCAAGCACTAAGCACATTGTGAATACATTGGCGCACAAGGAACAGTGTCGAACCTAGCGTTCAATTTTTTTCCACAGGAATTTTGAGACAACACCAGTCGGATACTTCACTCAGCCAGCAAGCACGACAATGGCCGCTTGTAAGAAACACCATGTCATGTTTTAATCACGGAGTCAGGAGCAATGGTGGAATTACTTCTGTGACATATTTGTTCCGTGTTGGATGGACATATTTTGCAATTTACTGATCACTAAGAACGAATCACTTTAAATAACAACTAAGCAGTAAATTGTTAGGGCGATTTAGCCAGGGTATATTAATATTTCACAGCCTAAGCTGAAAAGAGAAATTTATGCTTAGTCGGCCCATGCATGTGACGAGTGGACATCGTATTAATACTAGCCTACATATCCCTTTATATAGGCACACATTCTCTTACTGTGACTTCAAATACCACAGATCCCAATAACTATTCCCTCCAATAATCATGACGAACGTCCAATACGGTAGCACCATGCATTGCAACACCATCATAGGATAACCAAAATGTTCACACCACATAGAACAAATGACGTTTCGGGACATAGATAGGCTGAAAGTGAAATATAAAAAAAAACTTCGCTGATGCACTTTCAGATATGAACCGACGGCACACGTCCACATTAAGCCTAATCTCAGATGCTGTGATATTTATACTGCCCTCCGGCCTAAGATGCTGTGAAATTTACACTTCCCTCTGTCTTCAGATGCTGTGATATTGACTCCGCCCTCTGGCATCAGATATTGTGATATTTACACTGCCCTCTGACCTCAGATGCTGCGATATTTACCCTGACATCTGGCCTCAGATGCTATGACATTTACATTGCCCTCTGGCTTCAGATGTTGTAATATTGACTCTGCCCTCTGGCCTCAGATGCTGTGATATTTACACTGCCCTCTGGCTTCGGATGCCGTGACTCCTCCGCAAATCTCCGCATCACGGTATGCAACAATGTTGGTATTTTTCACTCCGGCTTTCATCGCGAAATACCTTGGTCTCCTGCACGTTCATTGACCCATGCAGACTTTAAAGCACTACACGCTGTCATTGGTCAGGCAGAAGTCCTGGTACTGGTTGTTTGGTTATTAGAGTTTGGAGTTATTGGACTTTAAAACACTACTCGCTGTCGTTGGTGAGGCAGAAGTTCTGGCACTGGTTGTTCGGTTATTAGAGTTTGGAGTTATTGGACTTTAAAACACTACTCGCTGTCGTTGGTGAGGCAGAAGTCCTGGTACTGGTTGTTTGGTTATTAGAGTTTGGAGTTATTGGACTTTAAAACACTACTCGCTGTCGTTGGTGAGGCAGAAGTTCTGGCACTGGTTGGTTGGTTATTAGAGTTTGGAGTTATTGGAGTTTTTATCATCGACTGCGTCGGCCATGCAGACCCGAAGTTCTGGCACTACTCGCCGTCATTAATCATAAAAATCATGCAATAATCATGCAGACGTCGATGTGCTACTCACTATCATTTGTCATGAAGATGTTGGGGTCGTATGTGAAGCCGCTCTCCATGATAGTGCCACAGTGGGCGTGCTCGCCGGGCAGTTGCAGGTTGATTAGCGACTTGATGCCCAGCCTGTGGCCACCGCCGTATGCGTCAGACACACAGTCAGAACAGTGCCTCGATGAATATAAGTGCATGCAAAATTGCGCGACTGAGTGCATACGTATGGAACATTACATAAATCACCACATCTCCGTGAATAATTGCAATGCATGGATGTATTGCCGGGTGGAGTAAAGCAAAGGGGCAGCCTTTGGATGTGGCTGCGAGCGAAGCCCAAAGCCGAGAGAGGGAGAGAGTCCTCCTTCAAGAACCAGAGAAAAAGGTTTGCTTGATCCGTCCAGCCGGGCAGGTCAGCCCGGCTGGACCACTTTCGAGAAACTCACAACTTTGCAACGACGTAATCCACTTCCAGTACATAGGACATTGCATAGTTATCAGGTTCAGGCCTGTTTACTTTATTCCTAAATCATTTTACATAGAGCCATGCCTTCGAGTCTCAACACTTCCATTCAGTATGTGAACGTCACAGCATTGGAGCGCACAATATGAGCGTACCGCGTGATGCATTACTGTCAATTTCTCTCCAATGGGATAGAATGAGAAACAATGGATTTATTATGCAGAATGTTTAAAGCACACACCGTACCATGTCACAGATCATTTTGCTTCAATGCCGGAAGTATTCAGTCATTGTACTAGGTCACAAAATGTGGTAAGTTGAAGGTTTTGTACCACGAAAATGAACTTATTATCCCTGGCCTGGCATGCACTGAACAAGGCGTCTTGCTGGTATTACTAAATGTTTTTAACTAATAGCGAAATGGAATTGGTATGCCCATGATGGTTCACTTGGACTGCGAGTGGCGTATGGCATTTAAATGGCAACATGGAAATGTCAGGAAATACTCGCGCATGTTGAATTAATTCAGGGTCATAGACCGATATTTATGCTTTGCAATTATGTCAACTTTCACGCCGCACAATTACCATACAGGGGTATATACCTTCGAGGTATTTGTGGAAGAGCAGACAACTGGGTTTGTTGTATTCTTGTGGTATTTTTAAGAAGTAAAACAATGGTTCGATCAGTACAGTTTATGCTACAATAAACATAAATAAGAGCCATCCGCGACCCCAAGTTGGTCTGGGAGCGGTTTGGCCTATCGATGTTGACGTCGGAAGAGTGACTTTCAGACTGGTGGGTACCCATGTGTGTCGGCCATTGGCGCTCCCTTTGCACGCCTCTGTGTAGCAGCAGTGTCCCGAGCAGACCCACACGCCGGCAGCTGACTGCCTCAGATAACCGGCAGCAATCAGTCGCAGAAGCTGCCGCCTGATTGGACGGTGGATAATGGACGACGATTAGTCCAGGATCCCCTGGCACGCACATGGCACGTGACGTGAGGAAAACACGCTGCCACGTCGTAGAGGCTCTCACGTGACGTGAGGGCAGCGCCGAGGTGGCATGTCGAGCCTGGCTTGGCGTAGTATGGCTTGTGATCAAGGCTATCAGTTGGCTTACGATCAGGGGCGTTGATTTGTGAACGTTATTGGGGGAGGGGGAGGGCGATACGTGGAATCAATGGGCGGGCCCCCAATTTTTTTCCGTGGGGGGGGCACGTCACAAGGTATCATGTTGAACGTTGACATTAACGGAAGGGGGCAAGAACCTCTCAAAAGTATACAAATCGACTATCTAGAGAGAGAGAGAGAGAGAGAGAGAGAGAGAGAGAGAGAGAGAGAGAGAGAGAGAGAGAGAGAGAGAGAGAGAGAGAGAGAGAGAGAGAGAGAGAGTATATATATATATATATATATATATATATATATATATATATATATATATATATATATATATATATATATATATATATATATATATATATATATATATATATATATATATATATATATATATATATATATATATATATATATATATATATATATATATATATATATATATATATATATATATATATATATATATATATATATATATATATATATATATATATATATATATATATATATATATATATATATATATATATATATATATATATATATATATATATATATATATATATATATATATATATATATATATATATATATATATATATATATATATATATATATATATATATATATATATATATATATATATATATATATATATATATATATATATATATATATATATATATATATATATATATATATATATATATATATATATATATATATATATATATATATATATATATATATATATATATATATATATATATATATATATATATATATATATATATATATATATATATATATATATATATATATATATATATATATATATATATATATATATATATATATATATATATATATATATATATATATATATATATATATATATATATATATATATATATATATATAGAGAGAGAGAGAGAGAGAGAGAGAGAGAGAGAGAGAGAGAGAGAGAGAGAGAGAGAGAGAGAGAGAGAGAGAGAGAGAGAGAGAGAGAGAGAGAGAGAGAGAGAGAGAGAGAGAGAGAGAGAGAGAGAGAGAGAGAGAGAGAGAGAGAGAGAGAGAGAGAGAGAGAGAGAGAGAGAGAGAGAGAGAGAGAGAGAGAGAGAGAGAGAGAGAGAGAGTCGCAAGATATCTTTGCATACATTATGTTCAGCCGACACGTCCATGGACGATGCAATTCCCCAGCTGTTCTCTCCACACATACAATCGAAGTCAGCAGGCTGCCTACAACTGCTCGTTCTCTTCAGGGACATGCATTACGCAGATAGCCTTCATAACCCTAATCGACAAAATATATGTTTTCCCATTGTAATATGGTAATATCGGTCATTTTAGACACGGGACAGGATTCTCTGCCCTGCCAAACCGGCAGAGCATCTCCTATGAGTTATGCAGCAATGTATGAGTGGCGAGATAAGGTGAACTTTCGATGGTGGTGATCACCATATGTCACCACCGCGTCGGGCAATACTCGAGCTCCTCAAGGGCGTGGGCAAGCAGCCAACCTGCTCACCTTTGCACAAATCTCCCGATGGGGAGGCGTCGCAAGAATGCATGTGCCGCACCGTATGCACGACCCGTGCTATTGCGGTGTGGCACCGCATGCAAATGCGATGTTGTTGTCTGTGACCATGCCCAATACGTGAAAAATATAATGTTTGTGAGGGTTTTAATTATGCGTAGGCTTTAGGTTTTAAAATTGCATACGTATAGGTGTTTAGGTTTGGAAGCAGCTCATTCAGAAAACAGGAGCTCAACGGTGAATCCGAGCGAATGTGATTATGGTGAAAGGCAGCATGGAAGAATGAGTAAGAACAGTGTATTTACCCTGCACATGAAATCGTTGAAAAGGATTTTAAAAGTGCGACATCATAAATGCTTAGCGTTCTCTCAAAAACGGCCTTGCATAATATTAAAGTTAAATGCGCTTTGTGCATTTGAAAGCACTGTTCATTCCAACACAAGCAAGGGTAGCTTATGGTATAAACACATTATTTGTCTTGAACACGGAATTAGTGATGCTCAATTTTCTTTCATGGAACTTGTGGTTAGTAGCCAGCTATGCCGTAATATGAACTGCGATACATTTAATTATTGTCTTTGATAAAATTTCGTAATAAGTCCCGACGATTAGCACTACAGTAATTTTTCATGCCAGGATATGGCCAACTCATTTACTTGTTGGCTTGCATATGCATATTGCTGGAACAATCGAATGGCACAACAATACTGCTCAATGTCTAAATCTAATAAAGCATATTGATGCGCGGTTAACCGCGTCACATGAACGTTTCTATGCACGTGACGCGGTAGAGGATTCCGTGCAAGGGTGAAGAATGTAGCATTGATCCACCGCAAGTGAAATGCCGAGCTCGGTCACAAAGTACCAACTACCACTCAACTACACTATGCTGCATGCTGTGCAGCAATAACGTCTTCTCAGTTTCTGTTACACAGGATAACATCCAGCACAAGCTTCGGTCACGTCCTTCCACTCATGGTTCAGTGCAGCAGTATTCACTACCAAGGTGAAGCCTGGAAAAAAGCTGCAAGATCGTTACCGTGTAGCAGCCGCCCCAAAGATACTTGAAGAGTTGCGGTACTCGATGCCCAAACCCTATGTGGATGCTTCATGCATCCGGTATTTCCCTCTGCTGCCCTGTCGGGCACCATGGCAACCACCAGCACCATCTTCAGTAGGCCGGCCATTGCCCGACCAGGCTCGTGGGGCGTGTACCGTGTACCGTGTACCGTGTACCGTGTACCGTACCTGACCCATGGCCTCTGAGTGACTGCCAGTGGTCGTGTTTTGGTGCCGTGTGCCGTGTACCGTACCTGACCCATGGCCTCCGAGTGGCTGTCAGTGGTCGTGTTTTGGTGCCGTGTACCGTGTACCGTACCTGACCCATGGCCTCCGAGTGGCTGCCGGCGGTCGTGTTTTGGTGCCAGTTTGTATTGATTGTGCGAGCGTCGGCGGCGTGCGGCCACCGTTCGTGCCCCGTGACTGTACACTGACACTGCACCGCCGCTCCGTGCGGCCACCGTTCGTGCCCCGTGACTGTACACTGACGCTGCACCGCCGCTCCGTGCGGCCACCGTTCGTGCCCCGTGACTGTACACTGACACTGCACCGTGCGGCCACCGTTCGTGCCCCGTGACTGTACACTGACACTGCACCGCCGCTCCGTGCGGCCACCGTTCGTGCCCCGTGACTGTACACTGACACTGCACCGCCGCTCCGCTGCACGGCGACACGTGCACTGCCGCTGGTGCACCGACACAGCACACTCGGGGGGGTGCTGTGCGCTGTCAATGCACCGGCGGAGAGCACACTGGAAGCAAAATGTCGAACCTTGATATGTCATGCTTTGCGTTGGATTGGAAGCTACAAAACGTGGATGTGAAATGTTTTGCAGGGTTGCGAAATACAGCATGCGCGGACATGATTACTGGGCACGTGAACAAGCGTCTGATTTTAAAAAGCGAAACAGGAAGGATAGTTTTTTACAGGCCGTTGCGGTATGTCTATGCATAATAAATGGCTGACATGGTTCGGCATCGATTATGCACCCGATAGGACGATAAATAATTATGGCACAGGTATGTAATACGCATGTCTCAGTGACGTACACAGCATGCGGCGTTGAAGTTGCTCTTTTTCTTGATTCTTTGAGATGAAACAAAAATATGAGGAATCTGCCACATAAGTATTTCGATTTCACGCCACCGCTTTAAGCATTGCTCCACTCGTTAAAGAGTATGCTTTGATGGTGGCACATCGCAATTGATTACGGTCAGGGCATGTTGCATCTCCCTGTCCACTTTTCGCTCATCTATGTCAAGTGTCGTAACACATCACAGCTTAAGCCACGCATGGGTAAAGGCTGCTGTATGGTTGTATTTGCAATTTATTTGCACGACTACTTTGCGAGATACAAACATCAGACTGCGAAATTTACTGAAAAGAATCACTAAAAATGCATATCAGGGAGGAAGCTATCACACCCAACTTTTAGATCGATACAAACTTAAACCGGAATGGATATTAACGAGAATCGTGCCCACGGTGGCTTGTTGTTGTAGTGTGGTGATTTGTGTGTGTGTGGGGGGGGGGGGGGAGGAGGAGCCCACCGCCTCCTGGAGGTTACTGACCGGAGTTTCAGGTGGATTGGAAAATCCACGAGGTACGGGACGAGCCTGGAACCCTTACCCACTTACTTATTCACCAAGTTGGCCGAGCCCTGGGTCGATCATGAGTCCTAATGTGGTTACCAAAGCTGAGACTGATGGTGGCACTGAAGCTTCGTAGCCCCGAGAAGGTCTCAGAATCTTCGGAGCCACGAGAATGTCTCAGAATCTATGTATCGATGAAAGCCGTGGGTAAGCCAGGAACTCTGAGGGCCCCAGGGCGCCACGGCAGTGAGAAGTGCGGACAATGGATCAGGATCAATGCCTGGATCAGCCACCACGGTGTCTTGGTTTTACACGGGCTGCGGAATAGCCATGAACTCTGATGTTATCGGGAAAGCATCTCAGACGCGGAAGATAGGAACAGTCGGGTCCTTGAAGCAGGCATGAGCCATCAGACAAGTCAGGAAATAGACCCATATCTCTTTAAAGGGCAAAATGATCTAATTTTGGAAGACACTTCATATCTTTGCCAAAATTCGTTGTTCCCGTCTCTGTAGCGATCTAAATCGGTATGTTAGATGTGCTAGCAGGTATGGGCTCTAAGACGGCTATCAATTCATTGAAATGGGGACAGATTTATGTGAGTCAGGGGCCTTGAGGTTTCAGAGCTCTGAGCTGACGAGAGGTCAAGACACTCCACAGCTTTGAGACGATTACAGGAACTGTGCATCGGCCAGGTTCCTAGGGAGGGAGGGGGGGGTCAAAAGCTTGAGACGATCGTCACGGTCAAAGAAATGGACTGACCAGTGTCCAAAAGATCTAGGACACTGAATGGACGAGGAGCGATAGCCTGCAGAAATTTCGCGGGGAAACTATGAGCCGCGGGACGGCAACACATCTGGTGTGTTCAGGACCGTGGAACATTCATGCGTCCTGGGACGGCCGAGAGATTCCGAGAAGGGCACTCATTTCACTGACATAGTTTGTCCCGTGAGGCCAATGACTGAGTTGATTACATAAACTTTGGGCTGGTAATGGACACTGGAATGTCAGGGCTCATGAAAGAGTTCAATGAGCGACGAATTAACTCGTTATGTTCATGCGAGTGTTATGAACCATTCCACATTGAAGAGTTCCCGAGCAGTTAAGGACGTCTGAGATGGTTAAGGATCATGGGGTGGCCGGGCTCATGAGACGGTTGCCCGTAGCTGAAATGGTTTGGAATCTCTTGACCTTAGATGTTGTGGAAGATTTTCAAGTGCATCGGAACCGATCAGGGGATCCGAGAAAGCTGCGAAATCAGTGAGGTTTTCAAAACCCTGGCTTAGCATTGGTTATCGAGGAGGCTGGAAGATCTTTGGCTGGTGGGAGTATGTGGATTATCACCGTGCTGAGACGGCTGGATGCCGAATCTGCGAATAGGCCAGAGTTCAGGGTCGGTCATGAACGTTACGAAGGCCGGAAGTCATGAGCTGGCCGGAATGCCCGAGCGTGAATTAACCATGGGTAGGTGAGACACACTGTGAGACACACTGTGAGACACACTGTGAGACACACTGTGAGACACACTGTGAGACACACTGTGAGACACATTGTGAGACACACTGTGAGACACACTGTGAGACACACTGTGAGACACACTGTGAGAAACACTGTGAGACACACTGTGAGACACACTGTGAGACACACTGTGAGACACACTGTGAGACACACTGTGAGACACACTGTGAAACATGGCACGCCCTCGCCAGTTGCCAGCTGATCCTTTCAGCCGTGGGCTGAGGGTCAGCTGAGTCGAAATTCGAGAATGACTCGGACCCTGTCTTGTAGAACGGGGCAGATCAAAAGCCGACATAGTATCAACCGAAAGATAGAGACAGTTGTGTGTCTGGGTGGACTGAAGTTCACCAGAACATGGCCGGCTCGCTGGGTACAGTTGTCTGGGTCGACTGGAGTTCACCAGAACATAGCCGGCTTACTGAGGATAGTTGTGTATCTGAGTGGACTGGAGTTCACCAGAACATGGCCGGCTCGCTGGCATGGTCAGGAACGCTAACGTGTTTGCAGGACGTAGAGGATGACGACGACAGGACGACGAGGTGGCCCTGAGGGGGTCATTGGAGGTGTGGTGCAGTCAGAGCCTTTGAAGAGTCGGAGGTCCGTGGAAATCATGGATATTTGGAGGGTAAGGGACCATAGGCTATCCAGAAACCCTGAGGGTGCCAGAAGCTCGCGATAAGCCAGGCTCTGAGTCTGAAAGAAGCTGTTGGGCAGCTATGCACCATAAAATGGAAAGGAAGCCCAAGCAAGTTGGCTATCGGATCCTGCCATGAGACGAAAAGCCAACGCACTGGAACGGCCCGAGGTATCGGGAAAGGCTTGACGTTTTGCAGGGTGCGCACATAATGTTTTAGAAGAGAGACAAGGGATGTTCTTTCCATGGTGTGAAGAAGCGGATTTGAGAAATTGTAGTTGTGTCTTGGTGAGAAGCTATGTTCTATTTAGCGTGCAAATACTAAATGCCCCTGTTCTATCTAGCTATGTTAAATTTGACAAATACACTAAGTTGGAGGCCAGAAGTCAAATACAGGGGAACTACACCAGTCGACACGCGAAGATTAGACATTGATCTATTTCACTTGACCTGGGAGGTTAATGGTAAGACATAGACAGAAGACGTTTGCATATGTTTTGCCGTTGAAAGATTAGGCTGCGTGTTGGAAAAACTGCTTCTTTCAAAGTGGTAAAAAACAAACGTTTTACGGGGGGCAGTTCAAAATTTCCCCTCTCCGGCAGAACTAAGGGTGTGGGCTACCGTCCGCAGCTTGCGAGTTAAGGAAGCATTTATTTGACTGAGAAACTACACTTCTTAATAGCGTGCAAATACAGCAGACGAAATTCGGGGGGGGGGGGGGGGTCCAAAACGTTGGATTGCATGGGCGGAGCGTGTATCCAACATGCTGTGAATACCAAACTAAGCCAACGATAGGAAATGTTGGTTGGTGGGGTTAGGGCTGCGTGTTTCTCAGGATAGACGACTGTATCGCCGGGTGTGTAATCACAATTGAATAGCAAGGACAATTCCCAAAACAGTGGCTTCATCAGAGGTTCACCGGATGGATATTTCTGGGCGAGATAAAGCCAAGTCTGAAGATGAGTGCTATGCACTTGACCTTGACCATGGGGGTAGGAGCCTAGTGTGTGGGGAGAGGGGGTCGACGATTCCTTTCCCTCCAACTTTGGACAAGCTTAACATTCACGATATGGACGTTGCATGGGAGGAGTCGACTTCCGAATCGACTCATGCCTGCTCCACTTTGCAACAGTTACTGTGCCACCGCATTTGGCACACAATTTACAACTAATGATCTTAAGATTCGTTGCGATGGATATCGAATCGGTGAACCCACCTCCGAAAATGCTCGATAGTGCTCTTTTCCCTTATCGTCTTGGTGTTTGGCCTCGCCATGGCTAGAATGTCGTCAGTGATCCTGAAACGATGCAAAACACTTGTTAAATGCGGATGGAAATTCGCAAAATCACCGACTTCATGCACCAACAGCACGCATTGCTTCAATAGCGACAAGCAGAATTCACGTCCTGAGTCTTATCGGCTCGCTGACAATGAAGCATGCGAATTGCATGCTTTAAAGAGTCAGTGAAATTTACCCTGGATTAACCATACATGCCATGTCTAGACTGGGACGATGGTTAGTGCAGCCGATTGTGCAATTTTCAGAAGAGATCATCCGAACAGCTTTGCGGAAACAACTCAATTGCTCAAGCAACGAATGGGACATTCATTCTCCAACTTTTGATGATAAAATTACATAAACAATGTCAGGTCACTTGTGGCTATGCTGCGCCGAGAAGAAAAGTCCTCGTCACTTTTCACCGAAATTGCAGTGTTTGTTTTCAGCTTGCCATCTGCGGTAACCAGAAATATGCGACGCTCGATGTTTTAGGAAAATCGACCATTGGATGAATATTCTCCCGTGGGCTATTTGCCCTTCCAGAGCGACTAGGGGTTAACTATCTACGCTGATTTCGGATACCTTTTTTCTCATAAATTGGTGTAGACAATCTGTATGGGACGTGAAGCCAGGGCCGGTCGTCGAGCTCGGGTGACCCCATCTGTGGCACACCGACGGAGCTACTCCGCTCGCTGCCAAAGCGTGAGCCTTCAATCAATGTGTTGCTGTTTTGTGTTTTCTGCTTGGTGTGAGTTAGCTTTAGCTCTGTCGGTATCTGTGCCAGCACAGTGAGGTGTTTTTATATTTAGCCATAGCTTTTACTAATATAAGTGGGAAATGAAGCAACATGGGTTTTGAAGGAGCTTGATGAGCTCGACCTGTGGAGTTCGACTACAGATCATTGGGCCAAGTCAAGTCAAGCCTTCACCACAGGTCACACCAAGCGTGAAATACAATAGTTTGCTAAAGCTTGTAGGTGATTTCTCCGTATCTTGCAAGAGTGAACATAGATCACGGAATGGAATTGAGAAGTGTCAGAAACCTTTAAATGCATTCACCTAGTTTGGGAGCCACGTCCCCTGACGCCCGCCGTGGCGACGCCCACGGCTACAAACTAGGAAGATGCCGTGCTGGCGGGTGACGAGCCAGCCTTGGTAAACTTCATTGTTTATTTGGAAGTGGCCTGACATGCTTCCTAGCACAGTAAGCTATACTTGGGATGTTTCACAGCCTAATTTAATAATTGAAGCAATTCAGACATTGCAGTCAAGGCCATGTAGTAAGGTAAAGTTATCCGGAGATTTTGCCCACATCAGTGGCTGGGCCGTGACGTCACAAGAGCACTTTGTAATGGTCAGCACAAAGCGCAACGTGTACCTTCGTGTGCACAGCCAAATATAGCTGACATTGGGTGTACTCACGACTACTTACCGGCTACCACCAGCATTCAGTTTCCAGGTCGATGCATTGCTGAGCCTAACTGATGTGTACTGACGAATTCGTAGTTGGGGCCTGACACTCTGTCAAAGCTATGTCGGGAAGATAATGGGATCGATTCCCGCTGCATTCATATTTCAAGGCCTCGCTTAGAGCATTCTATGACGGTACAGTTGATCTCGGCAGACGATGGTCGCAAGGTCCGGCGCTCGAGTGTGCTTCCCAATTTACATCGGTGAAGGCGGAAGCCAGATGATTTTCTGCACCAGCCAACGGTGCAGACTTGCGGGAAAGCGTGGGGAACGGTTTTTGAGCGATGCTGATACGCATATAGGGTGGAGGAGATGATGAGCGTGAACCCGGGCTTCCGAGTTCGGAGGACGTTTTCTGTGAGGAACTAACAAGATATATGACGTAATGCACATTGCCACACTCGCTCCAGTGGATGGCCGATCTCAAAGCGCTCGGTGGGGTGGTGTGGGGGTGGGGGTGGGGATCAACTTGACGCCTGTGAGATATCGGGAACTTATGGAGCTAGAGCAGCGAAGATAACCAGTTAGATCGTATCCTCGCGAAGCTCGCACGTGCTTAGATGCTTAGGTCATGACATTGAAGGTCAAACGACACCAAACTGTCCAAATTTGACAGGTACGACTTTTCGGTGCGGTTCGCCATTTATTTGCTTCTCTTCTTCCTCGAAATTCATTGAGGACAGTGCTAGTTTGAGATATGCACGTGTTGCACATGTTGCACGGATTGACATAAATATGTTGACAATTGTCATATATCGTATTCATATATGGTCTTCTAAGGTTAACTGAGGTTGCTCTATCACATATGCCTATTTGCCTTGTGATGCCACGTCATTCGCTTCCCGAGCTGTACGATATATTTTGGCGCTGAACTCGATTGAAGTATCAACAAACTTCTTATGACTAGAGTTCTATGATTCAAAATATCAACCAAGGTTATTCATAGTCACCCAGAGTTAGTAGCATAAGGTGACCTTGAAGCTGTCAAGATATTGGTAACATGAAGCCGGTCATCTTCAATTATCATTTTGTACCATCTGGGACCAAAGAAACATATTCAATCATAATAATTTTATGCTTATCCACGCTTTGATCCTCAATAGCAGATACTTCAGCACACCTGTTGGGTCGTAGCTTTATGATTTGGCCTTACTCTAATCAATAACGTCAAAGGCTGGCGGTCGCAGGATATTGTGGTGAATCAGTTATGCTCCGTTAATTTGTATTTTTGCTGGGATTAGCAGGTGGGACACTTTCAAAACCAGGCTGTAAATAAGAAGGGTTGACCGTGACCTCAGGTCGCACTATTTCACTGTATTTTGTGAATCACATATGGATACAATCACAGATGAACACTGGGTGCATATTAAGCTTCGCAGTACCGGAAGTCAATTTTACCTTCCATAGGCTTTTTAGAACTCCTGAAACGTTCGGGACATCGCTTTGAAATCTGGCATATATTCTGACCATTGATGACGTACATCGTGTTAAAAAAAAGCTTAAGGCCGCCGATAAGGTTCTGGAGACAGTACAGGTCAACATTAGGTCGCGACCTCGTCTCAATTCGGGTTTTAGATCCACATTACAAGATTTGTCATGAACAAACCATGTATGATACAGCAAACAGTGAAAGATGAGTATATAGAAGAAAAAATAATATAGAAATGCTCAGTACAGAAAATTATATCGGGGAAGGTCGCGAATTTAAACTGAGGTTTTATGACTATCGGTTAATGACGTTTTTGTATATCACTTTGTAGCTAAGTAATTTTTGTTCAAACACTGGAATATATGTAAATACAAAATACTTCCCATAATAGTGTTCTGAGTTTTAAGTCGACATCAGGTCAGCTCACTGAGAGGTGACCTGGAGCGTCCAGGGAGTACACGTGTCAAAGTCACCCTGGTGGCTAAAATTTGCACTATTGCTAAGTAAAAACAACCAAAGCGAGCCAATCCTTCATGACAATTTTATCTCTGATGTGATTAACTTATCTAACGTAGTATTAAGATTTTGATTTAACACATTCATTAACTTCGATTTAAAGCAATCGTTTTCTCTCCAAAATGTTGCGGAGTGTGGAATATATTTCGTTTTATTTCGGTGATACTCATTTCCTTTTCCTGAGCGTCACCTGTTCCGAAAATTGTCAGCTTCAACAATCTATCACATATTTAAAGGCACCTGACCTTGACGGAATCGGCGACCTTGACCTGTGCAAGTATTTACCTACGCCGCGATAGCCAGACTATATGGTCTGTCCACACTGGGATATCAATTAAAGTCGACCATGCGAGTCACAAGGTGAAGCACCGAATTTGGAATGGAGTAAAGGAGAACTGACCTCTCACCCCGTGCTTCAGAGCATCGCCAGACCTACCGACCACGCCTGACAAGCATAGTTCACGCTACTGCTAGCAACACAACAAGGATGTGCCACGACACGACACGACACGACACGACACGACACGATAGGCCGGCAGCGGTGCGCTGCACCTTCCTCGACTCCAGCCGACAGCAACACAACACCACTACGTAAAGAGCAGCTCAAGCCTAGCAAGGGGCTGCCAGATAATGAGACTGGGGCTGGGTCTCGAGCCCGGCTGGTGGAGCGCCTCATAATTAAGCAGTATGCCAGGTGCTAACTGTGATGTGCTGCATGACTGTAGATCCTGCTCGTTGGTTATTTCCGTGCATCATGACTGGGTAACTGAGCCCACAATGCATGCAAGTCTTAATAAAATCAGAAGACATCATCAAAGCGAAATAATACACAATGCCTAAAAATATTCCAAAATTCTTAGCAATACTGCACATCCCTAATTAACTGCAGCCGTATCACCAGTGCACCCAGCCTGACCTCGTGCCGACGTCCGGCCACCACCGGCACAGCAGGAAGAGCCGTCAGCTCAACTGACCAGTGCGAGTAGATGCCGTCCACGGCCATCTCGGCGTCGGTCCAATGTCGACCGCTCTCGTACTTGCACTGCTTGCCGCCGCAGAACAAGGAGCACTGCACCCTGTTGGGCGTGACGGTGCGCATGCTCTCGGAAAAGGTGGTGTAGTTGGACGTGACGGGCACCGTCTCGTCGCTGGGCCGCAGCAGGCCGGCCGGCCTCAGTGAGGATAAGTTGATCGCCTCGGGCGGTGGTCGGTCTTCCGTCTGGGTCATGGTGGCTAGCGATGGCTGAAACGACGAAGGGCGTCCGGTCAATACGGTGCTCGGCTGTGCTGCCGTACTGCGGCCGCACTCTTCTTCCTTTTCTCTTTTTTTATAAAGAGGTAGCATTTTTAGGTTGTGACTAGTTTTGCAGATGAACACGACTGGAGTGCTGCACTCCGTTGATATCGGCAAACGGTGATGCAGGGTGCTAAAGAGGATACATATGCGTTTAAGGACAAATAGGAACCAAAGGTAACATACTAAGAACGGTAAGATATCATGTCGGACCTACATCCACTCATCCGTTCCCACCCCATGCCGCATCTGGATTGTTTTTATCCCTACACTATTTTTACCCATCTCATTCTATCCATCCTCTTGAAATAATCACAGCTGGTCGAATGGTCCAAACTTAAGTGTTTGTTGGCAAATGTTACTTGTTCTTTCATTTTCATCGGTCTTCTTCGGTATGCACCATCCTTTTACATTTTGACGCACTTGAAAAATGGTCACAAAATATATGTTGATAATGTTGCGGAGAGCTGTGTTGAGCATAGTCGAATTGAAGATGATTATACAAAGTAACCAAATGCTCATATTAAGCAGAAATAGGATCAGAAATCGGTCTAATATATTTCGGGTCTAATATATATCTAATATATTTCGGGTCTAATATATATATATATATAATATATTGTTTAATACAATGAAGAATGGCTCCTAGATGCTCCTGGGTTTTAGACATTGCGTGAAAAGAAAATATGCGACCTTCAATATACCAGGAGGTGCTGAGTTGATATCAGAAGTAACGGTAAAGGTTATATTTTATTGCTCAACGTTTCGGCCAGGGGCCATCGTCAGGAGTATGGCCCCTGGCCGAAACGTTGAGTAATAAAATATAACCTTTACCGTTACTTTTGATATCAACTCAGCACCGCCTGGTATATTGAAGGTCGTATAATATATTTCCCTTCTTTGGTGACAGAATAAACATACAGAGACATTTTACACACATGATTTTGCGCACACGCTATATATATCAAGCCGTCTACCAATATTGACGAAATCATTATCTGAGTCCAAGTATTTAAATTCCAACATAACAAGGAGCATTGTAACAAGTACATGTGATGCGACACTAACAGAGCCAAAATGTTCGTCGCTTCCCTAGACACCCGACACCCTAGACACCTACCCGATGCATCTCTCTACACACATATATCCGTGATACGTCAATGCTCTCGAAGTGTTCGCGTGTGTGGATGAACGAGTGTGTACATGAGTCAGTGAACACGTGAGTACGTACATGGGTGAGTTAATGAGTCCCTGTGTGAATGATGGGGTGAGTGATTGTGACGGTGGGTGATGACGGAGTGAATAAGTCGGCGAGTGCGGGTGTCGTCTGTACAGTGTCATGCTGTATAGGGTGCTGGTTTTCGTTTTGCTCTTTGCGTCTCTGATGTGTTCCATGTATCTGTCCCTAACCATGCGTGTGGTTTCCCCAAGATAGGTTATGGGTGCTGTCCTTAAGGTGCAAAGTTCGCACTTAATTTTGTATACCACATTTTTGGTGTGACATCGATCTTTAAGACCGGCCAGACAGCATTGGCACGCTCTAGTGCCTGCAGGGCATGGTGGAGGGTCGAGGGTAGATTTAGTCATGGTTTCCGAAAGTGTCTTGCTGCTTTTCCATGCTACGCGCTTGCTTAAGTGCGAGCTTTGCACCTTAGAGACAGCACCCATAACCTATATTGGGGAAACCACATGCATGGTTAGGGACAGATACATGGAACACATCAGAGACGCAAAGAACAAAACGAAAAACACACCTTTTGGAGATCATTTCGCCACAAATCACCCAGAAAGCACCATCACTCCAACAACGCTCAGCATCACAATCTTGCGGACTTGTAAACACATGGCAGAACTCGAAATTGCAGAATCCATTGAAACCAGGAACCATAATTCTCCCCTAAACACAATGATAGGACTTCATGGACCCTCATAAAACCAGCTAGCTATACAGCATGACACGGTGCAGACGACACCTGTACTCGCCGACTTATTCACTCCGTCATCACCCACCGGCACAATCACTCACCCCATCATTCACCCAGGAATTCAATCACTCACCCATGTACGCACTCACGTGTTCACTCACTCACTTACACACTCGTTCATCCACATACGCGAACACTTCGAGAGCACTGACGGATCACTGTTATATGTGTGTAGAGAGATGCATAGGGTAGGTGTATGGAGAGGGCGTCTATGGAAGCGACGAACATTTTGGCTCTGTTAGTGTCGCATCACATGTACTTGTTACAATGCCCTTTGTTATGTTGGAATTTAAATACTTGGACTCAGATGATGATTTCGTCAATATTGGTAGACGGCTTGATATATATCATGTGCGTAAAATCCTGCGTGTAAAATGTCTGTATGTTTATTCTGTCTCCGAAGAAGGGTGATGCCCGAAATATATTAGACCGATTTCTGATCATATTTTACTTAATATGGGCATTTGGTTACTTTTATAATCATCACAAAATATATGTGCTTAGTATACTAAGGTGCTAAATAAACATCATGTGTATGGGTACCAAGATGATGTATGCTGATTTGTAGAACATTTTACATTTCGAGCACATTTTCTTGCCCCTGGTTAGCATAGCACTGTTCTCACGCTCTTGCTTCTGGTGGTCGTCTCGAGATAAACCATTCAATTCACAATTCGTAAAATACCTAAATGTTGTTGAGAATAACACTACCAGTTGTGGTTTGCATAGGATTCTACTAGGCCCAAGGAAGGCATTAATAGAGGAATTTGCATCATGCAAACGCTTCACCTCAGTACAAATGCTCCGATCAGAAAGTAATCAAGAAGAATCGTATGAAATTCCAACCACCAGCCACACCAACCACACAGCTACTAGAAGCGTCAGTGCGACGATAACGCCATTAATTATAGCTTCTGTACAGACAATGAAGTAGACAATATCAACATCACTGATATTATGTGTGTTACGGAATCCCAATTGGTTGCCTTGCGACTAGCGAGGGCTACTTCCGAGCGAGTCTAGACCCGTGTGTGCAGCAACAAACGTTCACCTAAGCACCTGGCCCGGCCTGACTGCTCAGCACCCGCCTGGTCGATCGCCTTCACTCACTTGGCCTGTCGATCGCCTAACCACGACGCTGACGGCTAGTTGGCCACGCGAATACCCTCCGGACTGTGACGGGCTGCCAAAGACTGTGACGGGCTGCCAAAGACCAAGCTACGCTGCGATTTCGATATCTTCACCAATAAAAGATGCCTGACATATTCAACAGGATGTATATACATCATGCTGAATGTCTGCTGAATGCCTGGATGCCTGCGAGTGTCCTCTATTGATAGTCACACATTCCGAAACTTTTTGACGGCGGCAATCGTGACTTTAAAAAAAAAATGGTGATACGTCTTACTGCACACGGAATAGAAAGCGATGGTGCTTGGATATCGCACCAGATTCACGTTAATCCCTTCTATGCAATGTTGCGCCATATTGGTTAGTGACCTGGTGTTACGTTGCTTCCCATCTTGGAGTAGAATACATAGCGGCGTGAGGATTCTGCAGATAGTTTCGGAGGAATAAACTCAAGGAAGTTGTACCCTTGCTACAGTATCCTGTAACAATTGAGTTATATCCAGCTTTAATCATAAATGCGTCGTCGGATATTTTTCCAGATAAATGAAGTTAACACCAAGGTTTTGGAAGAGTCCGACATAGACACAGGTATATATATATACATATATATATATATATATATATATATATATATATATATATATATATATATATATATATATGGTATATATATGGTCAGGATGGTTACTACCAGGATGCAGGCACTAGAGGATGAGGTTAGGGCCCTTAAGGCAGAGCTTTCCAAGCTCAAAGCTTCCCTTGCTTCACAGGGCAGGCCAGAAAGGGCAACATGTAAGGGGCAGTATGTAGCAGGGGCATCCTATGCCCAGGTGGTCACAGGCCACCAGGTAACTGTAGCTTCCCCTGCTGTGGAGGTGGCAGGGAGATCTGAAGAGAGAAGTGTTCCTAGTGAACATA